>APFE030088443.1:52515-79921 GCA_000404065.3 Pinus taeda
GAACCATAATAACAGTCGTTCATTATTCAATAGAAGAAGAGAAGAATTACAACCAATAAAGGCTTGACGCTGCAAATCTCCTCCAACTGGGTCAGCAGTTAGGCATGCCTTGCAAAGTCACTTCCTCTCTCAACATTCCAACAGCATAACTTCTCTCTCAGCTCTTACTATCAATCTAGCATAGCCTCAGCTCACTTTAGCTCTTGTACAAAACTCAAAACTTCAACACTCTGACACTAGCTGGTTCAATGCAGGATGACAGTGATTTATAGATGGAAGAGGAGGAATTATTCATCGTATTTGGACACCTACTGAAGATTTGGTATTGTCCCAGAATAGCCTTTGGACTGAGTTGTCATGGATGAAAAAGACGACACTCGATCATATCCATGGGATTTTTCCCCAGAGAACTGCATGGGTAATGGAGGAAAAAACACTTCAGTGCGCGTTGGCAAAAAATCATGACTAATTTTGTGTGGCGCGGGCTTTGTTCTGTGACAGCGCGTCTATGGGTGCGCCCTCTTTGGAGGAACTGAGCCATTGGCGCGGGTTAGACACTGTGGACCCGCGCTAATGAAAAAAGGGCATTTTTTAGGGTTAATCTTCAAAAGGTGTCTTCAGGGATATTGAAGTTCATACTTAGGAGACTCCAATGCAAGTGTTTTCAAGTTGTGTCATTGATCACAGGTCCGTAAATGTGTCCTCCAATGTGTGACAGCGGGGGTAACAAGGAGGGTGACCAACGGTGACAAATTACTGCGTAACAGCTGCACTGGGGGCAGCTGTTACAAAAGATGAGGCTATGTGGCCTTTGCTGTTATGCGCTGGCCATTTATCATAACTGCGCATTGGTCTCTGCTCCACTGCTCTTGAGTGGCATTGATGTCCATTAACTGTGATCTGAGAGCCTTAAGTGGCTCCACCGCCTTCTTTGACTTTGATGGAGGATTTTAATGTTCACCTGCTTTGATATTGTCGATCTGATACTCTTTGTCGCTTCACTGATACTCTTTTAATTGAATCTGGGCTTTATCTTTCCTCTGATACTCTTTAAACTGCTAAATCTCCCCTTTTATCTCTTTCGGGAAAAAATAGCTGCTGCAAACCATGCACTAGACTGGGGCTTTCCATTTTGGCCCTTTTTCCTTAGTGATGTGCAATTAGCGCTAAGCGCTAATCGCGCATCAAAAACTGCCTCAGATTTTCATTAGTGCTAATCGCGCATCAAAAACTGCCTCAGATTTTCATTCCGAGCCTCCTGAGCTGCGATTTCACCTTTGCGCGTTTTTTCTTTACGATGATGTCAGCGGTGGTACGGTGGATGACGTCAGCGGTGGTATGGCGGATGACGTCACCGGGGTGACGTGGCAGGGTGACGTGGCAGGGTGACATGGATGATGACGTCAGCATGTGACAAGGCACAGGTATAGCACAGTGGCAGGCAAGGTGGCGACATCATCATACGGTGACGTAGGCAAGTGGGGAGGGCGGTAAGTGGTTTGCGTCGGACCACTTTTGGTATGGGAGTGGTATGTGTCAGGGGCAGCCCGATGTAGTAGGAGGCCGACAGCTGTCCTGGTGTACGACGGTGAAACCGTCGACCATCCGGCACTATCGAACCGCTACGAAGGGGCGCCTGATATTGATTAGGCCCATCAGATCTGGGAAGGCCGATCCTGCGGTGGACAGGAGGGGAAAGCGATCGGGGTTTAATAAAAATGCATGCACGATAAATGTTTATTACTCACGGCCTTCGGTGGGTTTTGGACTTTAGGTTAGAGGTTAATGTGTTCTGGCATGAGACTATGGTTATTTATTAATCGGACATTAATAAAATCCAAATGGAATGTGCGCGGAGGGTGTTTTGAACATAGTGATTTATTTAACACGGTGTTAAATAAATCCTAAGGGAAATGAATGCGGAGGGGCTAACAATGGGTCCCAAATGGACCTTGTGTTTCTCGAATTTTAGTATATAGCTATAGTTGCCATGTGGAGGGATACTTAGTGTTTTTTGGGGTTTTTATATAGTTTTTTGTAGAATAGGGGGAGGGGAAATGTTTTAGGGAGCTAGATAATAGGGTTAGATGCTAATATGAGGTCTTTGGAATGCAAAGGAGGGGATGCATGCTAAGTTTATAAAATGGAAACTTATGCATAAGGAAATGAATGGATTGTGTAAAGGTTAATTGTTACACAAGAAATGTGGCTTCTTTTCACTAAGTCAACTCAGATGTCAACTTGGTTTTTAACAAGAATGGAGTGAAAATAGGACTGGTTGGGCAGATCCCAAGGTCCTCAAGGGGATGTTAGTGATGGGAAATAAGAAGAAGGGGGAGTTAGAGATGCCTTGCTTGATTTGATCAAAATGAAAAAGTGCCTCAAAACTGTGATCTGGATAAATATAACACTTGAAAACATGAAATGGATCACATAGCTTGATTTCTACAACCACAAAACTACTTACCCAGCCTACTTTACCTGGCATTTTTTTCTTCTTTTGGTTTCGGTGCACTTGAACTAGTAAACCCATCTTTTCAACTTTTTCTTTTTTACTGTCCTCCTATGTACATCTATACTTATTCCATCCAGGGGCTCAGATTAGGCTATTGAGCACCCTTGCTTCTCTACCTATCTAAGAATCTGCCAAGATTAAGCTGTTTTGGACAGATAATGATTCTCTATATTCTACAACAGGAAATTGAAACCTAGGGAGACCAAGATTAAGCTGTTTGGACCTCCCTTTAACTGAAAATTCTTCAAAAATGGAATAACTCATCAAAATTTGAATACAACAGAGACACTTAGACCAGCACACTCTCATGGACACTTCTTTGGCCTCAGTAACAAATATCGAACATTGCAGCCTGCAAAGTATGACATATTTGGCATGTAGAAATGTCGATCATGAAAGATGAATACCCGCTATGAGTAGGATGCTAACATGAAGGTCGAGACATCTCATGGGGAAAGGTATAATGTACAGTATTCTATTACGTTTTGTATCTACTAGATATTCACTCTTATGGAATGGGTAAAATTTGAATGACAGGTGACAAGACTACCTGATTGGATTATTTGATGACAAGTATCCAACCAACACTGTGGTGTGGTCCATATTAGGGTGTTGACCCTAGTTGTGAGGAGTGGTGGAGGTATTTCCCACCATGTAACCTCCAAACATGGAATCGTGTGAGGGCAGTGGTGGACACACTCCCCTAGACATGTGATGACGATTTCTAGTTGCCTGCTAGGGAAGTTAGGTTGATATATTCAATGCTTCCTCCATATTGGTTTTATGAGTGGTTAGATTGGTATAGCCAGTGCCACCATATATAGCAGCATAGGTTGGATAGGGTGGCAATGGAAGTAGGTCAAGAAGGATAGGAGGATATAGATTAGTTGGAGACTCTTGATGGAACCGATGCCATTGTCTGACTTATCAAATTTTACTACTATCTCTCTCTATTTTGTTATGCCTTATTTCCAAACTACTTCAAACTCCTTGTATCTTTTACACTCTAACTTTGGGACAAATTTTTCTGAAGGAGGAATTTATGTAATGCCCTACTTAATATTATCATGTAAAGTTTAATAGTGTTTAAATTACCTTAAAATATTGACTTATAATTATCAAGAAACATTGGTATATACCTACATTGGTGAAATTGAAAATTTATTACTGATATAAATTTTGTTATTATTCAATTCCCAGCTTACCTCCTCAAATTAAGATTTCCATTGGATATGGTCTCCTTCCATTTATTCCAATTTAAATATTCATATCTCATCCCGAAAATGTCCTCTCAAATTTACTTGGGAGAAGGCATGGTCCTCCCCAATTAATTATGAAATTATATATTCATATCTCATCCCCAAAATGTCATTTCAAATTTACATGGGAGAAGACATGGTCCTCTCCAGTTAATTACCAAACTCTATATTCATATCTCATCCCCAAAATTTCCTCTCAAATTTACTTGGGAGAAGACATGGTCCTCTCCAAATAATTAACAAATTATATATTCATATCTCATCCCCAAAATGTCCTCTCAAATTTACTTGGGAGATGACATGGTCCTCTCCATTTAATTATCAAATTATATATTCATATCTCATCCTCTAAATGTCCTCCCAAATTTACTTGGGAGAAGACATAGTCATCTCCAATTAATTACCAAATTATATATTCATATGTCATCCCCAAAATGTCCTCCCAAATTTACTTAGGAGAAGATAAGTCAAATGTAAGGATGAGGGGGCAGTTATGACATTAATGAGAGGTTGTTGAGGTGGAGAAGAGAAGGGGACATAAAAGGGGAAGGATGAGGGGAGGAGAGGGGATCCTTGGTCTTGTTTTTGGTTTTGGTTTGGTTGTAGATTTTGAGGATTTGGTTAGAGTAAGGTGCGAAGAGAGAAGGGAGAGAAGGAGAGCATTGTTTATCTTGGACGCACTACATCTGATTGGACTTAGGCTCGGAGGGCTAGGGAATCTGTGGAGGTTTCCTGGGCTAGGAAATACTTCCTAGTTGGCTGGGAGGTAAATCTAGTCGATAGTTAAGAGGAGCATCCCAGCAGGATCAGGAGCTTAGGGGCATGTCAGTCAAGCTATCGGAACAGGGATTCCTCTATTTATAGATTACTCGTGTAAGTGATTGAAATGAAATGATCACTATTTAATTGTAGGAGATAAAGTTTAATGGTCAATTATCATGGATTAAATGTTTAGTTAGAAATAAATTATTTCCTATTTTATTGTATTTGAAATTAGAGAATTTAGTTATGTTAGACGACCCTAGGATGGAGCCTTATAGAACCACTGTCATCATGTTGGTTGGCAAGTACGCCTGATAGTTTTGAGGTGTATCTGTGTACCCCACAAATATCCCCAACTTTGCTATCGGATCAAGCTTCATTCATGCATATTTGGTCACATCGAAATATACCGATGACCCAAAAATCCTATTGTGACCAACATCTGGCCTCTTACCGGAATAAGCCTCCTCTGGTGTCTTCATCCTAGGTATGTAATGTGGGCTATGATTCTGAACATAAATTGTTGTGTTGCATGCCTCAACCCAAAAGTGTAGTGGGAGACCCTGATCATGCAACATCACCCTAGCTTACCCTACTATGCTTTTGTTCTTCCTCTCAACCACCACATTTCGTTGAGGGTTATGGGGTACCATCAACCCTCGTTTAATTCCTTCTTCTACACAAAAGTTCTTAGACTCATTTGAGACATAATCACCACCATTATCACTTTGTAGAGCTTTAACCTTGTTGCTCGACTCTTTCTCCACCAATGCTTTAAACTCACAGAATTTTGGGAAGGTTTGATCCTTTTTCTCCATCAAACATATCCAACATTTTTGAGAAAATTCATTAAGAAATATAACATAATACCATTGTTTGGCCATGGATGTTGTCGACAATGGTCCACACACATTTGGATGGACTTGCTCTAGAATATCTTTTCATCGACTGTCTCCTTCATGAAAGGAAGACTTGGTATATTTACCCAATGTAAACCCCTTACATGTATCAACTTGCTTTAGCGTACCTTTAGGAAGACTAGTAGAGATCTACCACATGATTTTCAAAGCCCCATGATGAAAGTGGCCAAATCATCTATGCTACAAATTGCCAATGTCTCAACTTTGCATCGTCTCTACTTTCATCTTCAAATCAACACAATCCTCTACCTCCATCTTATAGAGATTCTTCACCTAAATCCCTATATTCTTTACTTGATTCCTTGCTATGTCTCGAAGGAATGCCTTTCCTCTTGAGAAGATCACATCATAGCCTCTATCCTCAAGCATGGTAATGAATGCCAAGTTCTTCTTAAGCCCAGGAGCTTACATAACATTCTTCAAGGTGAGTGGAGCCCCATGCTCCATCTGAAAAGTAACCGTTCCCGATCCAGTAGCACTATACCTCCCATCGTCACCCATCTCGATATGCATCTGGAGATCTTTCTCCTCCAGGTCATTAAATAACTCCTTGTCACGAGTCATGTGGAATGAAGCTCCACTATCTAGGTACCATACACTTCCCATCATTGATGACACCATGCATGAAATAAGGGAAAATTCCAATTCGAATTGAGAGGCCAAAGCCTCACCCACCACTCCTCCTAAGGACTTCTTCTTGGACTTCTTGAGTGGACAATTTGTAGCAAAATGGCCCAGGTCATGACAATGAAAGCACTTAACTTTTTTCATGTCTTTCTTCTTACCTCCATGGAAAGAATCCGATTTGGAATGGGAATCTTTTTCTGCCCCTTATTTTCCTTAATCACTAATCCACATTTCTCTTCATCATCAATATTTGATGAAGAGCCATCCCTAGTGTTCCTCCTGATCTCCTCCCACGTCAAATTCAACCTCAATCATTTCCAATCTGGAAGCTTCTCCCAACCATTGACATAGTCCTAATAACTATGCCAACTCTTTGGGAGTCCTAGAAGAGAAAGACTCACCATATCATCCTTAGACAATGTGATTCCAACACTTCCAAGTTCATCATGACATTGAGTGAACATGGTCAAGTATTTTGGAATAGTCTCACCTTTCTCCATTTTTATTTTTCTCAGTTTGTGCTACAATAACAATTTCGTTTGGTTATTGTTGTTCTAATATAAGTCCTTCAATGCTTTCCACATAGCATACAAAGTTTCCTTGCCATGGAGACTCGAGACAATGTGCTCTTAAACTCCCTCAAGGGATATCTGCTTTGCCTTCGCCGCACACTTCTTCCATTCAGACAGATTCTATGAATTTGTTGTTGTTAACTTAGGAATGTCTTGATCAATGAATTCCTTCGAGCCATTATCATCTATCATAGCCTTGATTCTATCCCTCCATGCTATATAATTTGAGCTTCCTTCCAAGGTATACTCGACGTGCAAACCATAGAACGCGATCTCCCTATCCTAAAGTATGTACTTCAAATTCAAATTTCACCTATAACCGAAAACTCAAAAATTCAAAATCTTCTCTAGTATACTGTCTTTAGCTCTGATACCATGCAGATTTTCCTAGAGATTCACAAGCTTATGTAATATATTAACACAAGAGACAATAATCGACTTCTACTTTCAACCAACGAAAGCCAATAGATCAATGAAAATAATATGAATAAGAGAAATACAAATCAATGGCACATAACACAATAAGTTTTTCTGGGGAAACCCACTACTCAAAACCCCACCTCTTAATATTACATAAATCATAAATATGAGTGAAGATACAAAGCTTGTTCTCACTAGAAAAACTTCACACAAGTGTGCTCAACTCTTTGCTTCATAAGCCTACTCTTAGCCAACACTTAGCCAATTTCCACTTTCTGCCAAGCCCCTATTTCCTTGCGCAATTCCTAGGTTGAATAAACCATATTAATGGGAATCCAATGCTTCCAAAATTATGCAATCCAATATAGGCCCTCTTCCTGATTACATGCATGATCGATACAACTCAGTAAATCATAAAATTGATATTACACTATCCCTGCACTCTATTCTCAACTGGGTCTTTCTCAAAATTCATATGCATGAGTTTCCAATGAGAGAATATTCACTGCACTAACTGACTACTATTGATCTACTAGTTCTACAAATAGTTAGAACTAATTTAACTGTTTATAACTTAGTAAAATGGGTTATCTAATTACAACTCAATCTAAACTCATACTAGACCCCTACAATTTACATAGAATATATACAAGACTTCCAAAAGACTTCCAACTCGAAATTCCTAAGCTAATTAAGTTCATTAAACCTAATTAAATATTTAAAAGTTGCTACAAAAATAAAATTTTGTTTTAATTCTCAATTTAAATTCAAGGACAAATTTAAACTGGAATTTATTGTTGGAATTTCTCAACAGCATGTTATAAGGTTAAGAACTGAAAAAGTGGTTATAAGAAAATGAAAACCCAATAATACTAAAATAACGTTTCTAACCACCCATGCCATATATAAATGAAAGTGACATAAAATTGTGTATTGTAATTAGTAGAAAATATTCCACTACAACATATGATATCAACAATTGGGCAAGTAGAACAACAAGATAGATGGTGATTAGAAAAAGGTCATTAGACTGACAATGCAATCCCCATGAACTATGCACCAATCATAATAGTTGTTTTTACTCCTTTACAAGTGGTAATTTGAAACATCAAAAATCCATGCAGATAAGCTATTTGGAATGCTCTCAGCCTAACCAAATATTTCAAATCCTTACTCATTCCTCTATAGGATATTGGATGTTATACAGCCATTGTCATTACTAACATTATCCCACTCATTATCACATGACTTGTGAAGCACTTTTACAATTTATCTTAGCTTCATATTCTTCTTATTATTAGTGTGTTTGTTTACTTCATCAAACTTCTACCAAAACATAAGAAGGAAGAACAAAAAATGTTAGCTCTCTTCTACGGCTAAAACCTCTCTCTCTTAGAGAGAAAAACCCTTTGGTAAGCTTCTATTATTGAAGCTTCTTATTTATCAATGAAAAACCATAGACCCTTGATTGGAATTTCCTCCGAGCACAAGTAAAGTCCTTCCTCCATTCTACACTTTGTTCCCTGGAACTTAGTCTTCCTTCTTTCAACACTTTTCTCCTTGAAACTTTGCCCTCCTTCTTTTCTCTTTGACTGGAGATAGACCTTGCTTATGTGAGCTCTAGACGAGATGCTTCTATTCTATAATTAGTGATTTCCTTTACTTATGGAGACACCTTTCTCTTGATCAAACAAGTTTCTTCTTGAGATGTATATGTAGACCGACATGACTATACAGGAGCCCTAGATTCTCGCACGTGTGGTAGGTATCCTTGTGAGTTAGGGTCCTTTCAACTTCCCTTGAAAGAGAGTCTTATTCTCTTGAGTAGGAGGCCTTGTAGGCCCAAGTTTCTAGCCCAAACAAAGATGAATGTGTGACAGTCATCTTGTTGCTGAAATACCCACATAATGCCCTCCTTTTCCTCATACGTGTTACTATAATTTTCCCTAGAAATAGTCCAGAAACTTCACCTTTCTTGCTTCTTTCTTCGCTGCACTAGGAGGCCCCTTAAACATCGTCCTTCTTCATTTTTGCTTGACTTCTCTTACCCGTTGATTTCAAAGGTGAGTGATTGTCACTATGAGGGAGCAGAAAACCTCTATATATAGAGGACTATCCCTCCTTTAGGCCGACTTGGTGTTTCTTTATCATTCTTGTTGCTATGAGGATGTTGTTGGATGGAGAGGAATTGACTTTGCTTGAAGATATTTTCTTTGACTCTTATACAATTTTATACATAGTGTACCATGCCCTTAAGGGCCTTTAATAAATACATTGACTATTTTACTTCCTAGAAGCACTTAAATATGTGCTTGACCTACTTCAATGAGCAATAAACTCATTGATAAATAAAAAAGAAAATCTATCTTTTGAATAAATACAAATATCAGAAGTACATTTATGAAGACCGAACCTAGTTACACGTTCTTCAACACTCTCTCTTAACTAGGGAGGTATTCATAAATCATTACAAGGTTTTTGGGCATTTTTCAATCTTGAATTATTCACATAAGAGAAACCAGATGGGAAATTCATTTTTTATAGCATCATAGTAACCAACGTTGTCCATAGCAAGGACTTGACAACAACTCTATCTCTCATTATATCATAGCACAATGTTGGTGAGACCAATGACTTATAGACACCTTAGTCATTGTCTCTCAAGATACATACCCACCAAGGTGTTCACTGAGTATGACCTTCAAGGACTATTCTTGTCTTGGGTTCCCAACCCTCAAATAATATCAGTCCTATTTAAGACTCTTGTCTTGGATGCCCTACACATCCTCAAGAGTATTGAATGCTAGATGATTACAAGATACTCCCATTATTTCTTCTCAAGTGAAGACAATAATGTTGTGCCTATTGCTTCCTCTCAATTAAGGAAGACATGCCCAAGTATATTCTGACAAGGTACTTGTCCAAGTTCCTTAGTAATTGGGAACTTGTTATAACTCCCTCTTAGCTAGGGAATTGTCCATTCATCAGCAACTTCTTCTTAATGGGTCCTTCAGCTTCATGATCTCCTTATTTTATGTCATGAAGTCTTTGTTCTAACTTCTTCTTGGTAGGGCACCAACCATTGATCACTTCCCTTATTGTCTTGTCATGTCATTTCTTCTTTGTCGAAGGTGTCCTTATAGATATGTGTTAGGTTCTTTTATCATATAGCTAGTCCTTTGTCATCTGTCTATGCTTTTAGAATACTTATAACATAGATGCTTAGCCATACTTTTTTCTTTCCATGCTTCATTTGGTAGCCCTTCATGATTTCATCCTGAATCCCTTCAACATTAGATAGTGTTTTTTTTGGATGGCCTCTTCATTAGGACATCGTCATAGAGTTGAATCATCTATCTGCACGTTAATATCTCCAAGGCCTCCATAGGTGTTAACGGTCCTTTGTTGTTTTTCTTCTCTTGTCAGAGTTGTCATACCTTCTTTTTGGAGATGTATTTAATGGATCTTATCGGATAGTGATTCCTGATGACCATGTTGTTCTTCACATGCTTGATCTCTTTCTTCATTTTCTTCTTCTTGAGTTTTTTATATAACATCCTTATACTTCCCCATGAGAGGAATTTATTCTTTTCCTGCTTGCTTGAACTAGTGAACATTTCTTCTTCACATGTCTTAGTAGTCTTGTACTCCCTAGTAGATTATTTCTTCTTCACTTGTTTCATGGAGTAGTCAACAACCTTATGCTCCTTATGTGATCACTTGTCTTGTTGACTTGTACATGCTCTTGAGTATGTCTTCAGTGAAAGTGATCTATTTGTACTTGAATCACGTCTTAGATATATTCCCATGACTTAATAATATACAAGATGACATGAATTTACCTTTTAGTTCTTACATACATCATCTTGATTTTGCTTTGATCATCTCGGCTTCATTTGATGGCTCTTCTTGATTGATTATCCCTTCGTTTCTTCATCCATTCTTGCCTACACATCATTATTCCTTGTATTCCATGAATGGAATTCTTGTTGACACATTTGTTGTTATTTATGAACCTTCTTTTGAATATTATTGTCATGGGATATTGTAGATCCTCATCCTCCAAGTGTCTCTTTATTTTGATGATGGTGGCCTTCTAGGACTTAAAATCATGATCACTTATTGTTTTATCATGGATGAGGTCTTGTAATAGGTATGCTCCTTCTATATGAATATCTTGAGCTATATGTACACTATGCTCCTACATTCTAAAAGCTATTTCTAACCATGCATTTTGTTCTATTTCTAAATGATCTTTCTACATGAGTATTTTGAACTCTATGTATATCATGCTTCTAGATTCTAGAAGATGTTTATGTCCATCCATTTTTATTCTATTCCTATAGTCTCCTATACTACTCAAAACTTTGAAAGAAGACTTTAAGTAAAGAAGTAGAATTAGTCATAGTAGAGATTTGGAGGACCTTCCTTATTTTTCTTCTTGTCTTGTTATTTCACCTCTTGAGTCATGTGAGCTTCTTCCATTTTTATTTTGTTGTTGTTGTACTTCTTAATTTTAGGACAATTCACTTTGTAGTGTCCATATTGCTAACATCCAAAACATTGGATTTGGGACATATATCTATTGTTTGTTCTTCGTGGACTAAATTTTCCAAATTTTCCCTTTTTCTTGGCCATGGTTGCAAATCATTACTCCTTTGATCCCACATCCTCTTTTTATTTGAATCTAGTTTCCTCTATCTTGCATAGAGACCATAGTTGACTTACTAGGGTAGCCTCTTTCTTGGCATATATGCTTGATGTGAAGTTGCCCCAATCCTTGGGTAGAGTATTGAGTACTAAGGTTGCCATTTCTCTCTCAAACATGACTTCTCCTAGCTCTTGAAGTTGATTCCTCATCTTAGAGATCTTCATGAAGTATGGATCTATTCCTTACTTTGATATCTTCATCCTATAAAAATTACTTAGAAGAGATATCACTTCTCCAACTGTGCTTACAGAGAATATCTCTATTAGCTTGTCATAGATTTATTTTGATGTTTCAAGTTTGGAGACATAAGGAATGAGAGAGTCTTTGATGGATTCTATTAGAATCCTTTGAGATCTTGTATCATCCTTATGGTACTTGGCTAAGGCTTGAGTTTGTTCCTTATTAGGGATAGCGATATTCCATTTGATGTGTTGTAGAAGTTCATTCTCCTTGAGAAGTAAATCAGTTCTCTTCTTCCATGTAGGCAAGTTAGTGGTCCTTGCAAAACTTCATTGATGTATAATTAGAAGGGGACATATATTTACTTGTTAGAGTTTAATATGTAGTGGAATTGCTTTCTTCTTGACGGCTTGATGGCATGCCTTCCTTAGATCTTGATGTTATTCAAGTTTTCTTTTTCAAATGGACTTGATTGATTGCTTGATGACTTATGCTCGTAGAGCTTTTCCATTTGAAGATGGTGTGGCTTGATGTAGGCCCCTCCTTGATTTATTTCTTCTTGCAAGTGCATTTATACCAAGGGCTTCTCCTCATTCTTTGTAGTCTTGTTATAGTCCTTTCTTATCCTTAATGAGATTGAGACTTCATGTCTTGATGCTTCAACTTTTGTAGATGTCATTTCTTAATTACTGCTCTTGAGATGCCCTTTCCTTGATGTGCCACCTTAGCTCTAATACAATGCTGAAGAATCAAGGGCAGTAGTGTATAATAAGATTCTTCTAGACTTGATATGAGATTTGTGAAGCAATTTTACAATTTATCTTATCTTGATATTCTTATTATTATTAGTGTGCTTGTTTCCTTCATCGAACTGCTACCAAAACATAAGAAACAAGAACAAAAAATGTTCACTCTCTGCCAGGGCCAAAACCTCTCTCTCTTAGAGAGGAAAACCCTTTCGTAAGTTTCTATTATTGAAGCTTCTTATTGGTCAATGCCATACCCTAGACCCTTGACTAGAATTTCGTCCAAGCACAAGTCAAGTCCTTCATCCTTTTTGCACTTTCTTCCCTTGTACTTAGTCTTCCTTCTACCGACACTTTTCTCCCTGAAACTTCATCCTCCTTCTTTGTTCTTTGACTGGAGATAGACTTTGCTTATGTGAGTTCTAGATGAGATGCTTATATTCTACAAATAGTGATGTCATTTACTTGTGGAGATGCCTTTATCTTGATCAAAAATTATTCAATTGAGATGTATATGTAGATTGATGTGACTGTACAACATCCCTAGATTCTGGCATGTGTGGTATGCATCCTTGTCAATTAGGGTCCTTTTACCTTCGCTTGAGAGAGAGTCTTCTTTGCTTGACTAGGAGGCCTTGTAGGCCTGAGTTTCTAGCCCAAAAAACGATGAATGTGTGATTGTGATCTTGCTACTAATATACCCACAAAATTCCCTCCTTTTCCTAGCACATGTGACTATACTTTTCTCTAGAAACAATCCCAAAACTTTGATTTTCTTTCTTCTTTATTCACTACACTTGGAGACCGCTTAAACTTTGTCCTTATTAATTTTTCCTTGACTTATCTTGATTGCTGATTTTAGAGGTGAGTGATTGTCATTATGAGGGAGTGGACAACCTCTATATATAGAGGATTATCCATCCTTTAGCCTGAATTGGTGTTTCTTCATCATTTTCACTGCTAGGAGGATGTCACTGAATGGAGAGAATTTGACATTGCTTGGAGATATTCTGTTTGACTCTTATACAAGTTTATAAATAGTGTAACATGATCTTAAGGGTCTTCAATAAATACATTTACTCTTTGACTTCCTAGAAGTACTTAAATATGTTCTTGACCTACCTCAATGAGCAAGAAAATCATTGATAAATATAACAAAAATAATATTTCCTTTCTTGATTAAATACAAATATCAAAAGTACATTTATGAAGACCGAACCTAGTTACACTTTCTTCAATAATGACAACATTACATAATATCTTAGTGTTTGGCATGGAATCCCCCCATAATAGGTTTTAGGGCTCAAAGCCCAAGTTTTGGTCAAAGATGGTGTAGAACTTCGTGAATTGCAGGCATAGAGTGCGAAATGTACAATTGTGTCATAAGGTTGTTCGCCCTAAGAATTGTATTGTAAATAAGTGTAAAGTCGACCTATCAATGGTCTACGGACCATAGGATTGTATAAATAGAGTGAGGTTCTAGGTTATAAATTTAGTCATGAATAGAAATACTAGCAACGGAATGGTTCGAGCTTAGAGTAGAAGTCTAAGTGTCTTGGGTTGTAGTAGTAGGAAGAGGCTCTGCAACTAAGTGTGCAAAGGCCTGGTAGAGTCCGTAGCTGAGTGCGCGGACCCCTACAACTGAGTGTGCAGGGCAGAGTCAAGTCTATAATCAGGATAGAAAGCTAATAAAGAGAAGTTGATTCTTAATTCTGTGCAATTTTCGTGATTATCTTCTTTATGTTTATGCTCATTTACGTATCGTGTGCACTGATATAAATGTTGAAGATGTTGTAATAACCATAAATCTTACACACATAAGCTAATGAATTAGTTAATAAGCAAGGAAATTGGGTATTATATGGGTCGCACGCCAAGCAGGGTTGTGCGGAAGCCACACCACAGGACCCGAAGGGAGCATAAGTGCACAGAGTGATAGGTTAGACCACAGACCTCCATAAGCCCATAAAACATCCCAAGGGTGTGAAAACCTAGTTCTAGCACCCTCCCATACTACTTCGGGTGAGACCGTAGTCCGCACTCTACGTATTGTTGCCGAAAGTTCCAGTAGTAATGGGATTTGTTTGGCTAAATCATCTCTAAACCTGGGTCAGGCCCCACTAAGCCAATAAATGGTTCCATTGCTAGGACTGGAGATCTACGTAAAGGATGTCTGATGTCGTGCCACTGGAACCCTACAAAGAAAGAAATCCAAGACTGGTTGGATAAGAAGATTCACAAGTTCACGACACAGGAAAACAAAAATCAGTGAGTATCTAAGAGGCAATGGTTTGATCGCTACTTGTACACTGAAATCCACAAAATATTCTTTGCATCTTTTCCATTTGAGTTGTATGAGTGGATTGCAAAATTGCCAAATAGCTAGGGAAGGTGTAGGCTCGACAAACGAATAATGTGGACTCTGGAACTAGTGTCCAGACTAGAAGCCTCAGAAGAGAAGATAGCACGAGCTATGGACCACTCACTGGACCGAATAATAGAAGGATTTATCACTGAGTTCACGGTAAACACGACTGTCAGCTACAGTGAGGCAGAGCAATGTTTTCTCAAGGGACCGCAAAGTAAGTATGTTAAATATTTGAACACTTGGATTAAGATGCTATTGTGTGAAAAGCGGGTTATGCGAATAAATTAATGTTTGGGACTACACGGAGTGGAAGGATCTACAGAAGCAGAAGTAGTGAAGAGTTAGAAAACAGTCCCTTAATTTCACCCTCACGGAAGAGTGAGGACGAGCTCGCGAAGGTTTCTCCAAGAAGTGCAGTAAGTTTGATAAGACAACGAATTCCACATTTACCACCTCCAACCACACCACCACCCGCTTCACCCCCCTCACCTCCATCTCCACCCACTCCACCTCCACCACCTCCACAGTTCACTATGGCGAGCATGATCAAACTACCAATATTTAGAGGAGTAGGGAATGAAGATCTGGGCCAATAATGGTTCGTAGTAAGAGAAGTATGGGAAGCACAAGGCATCATGGATGATAATATAAAAAAGGCTATGCTGGTAAGCATGCTACAGGATCATTCATTAATGTGGTATATCAAGCATTCTAATGACCACCCGAACGTAGAAATTATAGAGATCCAGAATGTGTTGAACAGAGAATTTGGCATGCAAAAATGAGAGACGTAGTTAATCATTGAGCTTAAAGAGATCATGATGGTCCCGGGTGAGACCCCCTTGGATTTGGACCAAAGGCTAAAGAGTATGATCTGCAAAGCAAATATGATGTTAATGGATGCACAACATCTCACGTGGTTTCTGGTGTCACTTATGCCACACTTAAGGACGACGCTATCATAGCAGAAACATTCCACCTAGGCCGAAGCATTGGAGATGGCAATGAGGTTGCATGAGACCCCTATACAAGACCCTGGATTGGGAGTCCAATAGATCCACGTGCAGCTACAAAATCTATGTCTAGAAATGTAGAGTTTGAAACAGGGTAGGGCACCTCGGCTAGAGGCACACAAGGAAGTATGGTGCGTAAAATGCAAAGGCTATGGCCACGACAAAGATTACTATCTAGTATTCACGAACTACTTGGTAGGAGGAGGGCCAATGCCATCAAGACCAAAGGCACAGGTGGGGCTGAGCGTGATGTCTACATTATGGTTCATGATCTGATAGATAGGAGTAAAACATACCACGAATAATTGTCACTTATTCTAGAAGTATACGCAAATGTCCCAGCATTTGTTTTGTAATTTCTAGAGGTCGGTAGGCCATGATGGACGCACTTGCCGAAGCTACGAACTAATGATGGATTAGACTCCTGCGTATAGGGTACAGGCTGAAATGTGATCCCTCGACCCAAATGTAGGGATGGCATACATTGGGTTTCAGGGGTGCAGTCAGGGTTGAGGTTGAATGGGACCAGGAAGGGGTCGTGGTCAGATAATTTGCTACAACTTCAGAGGGCTAGGGCATTATGCCCATGATTTTACGAATCTGAATAGGATATCATGTTCGTACTATAGTTAGTTTGATCATGGGGCAGAAGATTGCCCTTTGCTAATAGCAAAGATGCACAAAAAGGGGGTACTCCAGCCCCCTCCGACCCAAAATTTACAAATGATGAGGTCTGAGCCACGCGAAGAATACCTAAATGTAAACATGATGCTCAAAAGCAATATGACAATCGGAGATGATAAAGGGAAGCAGTGAGAAGAAAGCACGTGGGTTCACAAGGCTCCTACAAAGGAACTTGAGTTTGATTTAGAACACGTGAAGGAGACATTCATGGAAGCTAAGAAGAGTTTCATGAAACCCTCCACTTCACATAGTAAGAATCAACTAGAACCACTGATGGATCCTTCCATGCTCACTACCTATTTGGAGACATGCATGAAACTGCTACATAATAATAAGGCAATAAGAGGGCTACATGAACTGATCACTAGGTGTGTGGGGTCAGGAGAACTGCGCGTGGTCCAAAAAATGGGAAAGCATGTGTTGCACACAGAAAGGGAGATGAGTTTGACTGCGCAAATAGGCGAGTACGAAATGGATCAGGTAATCCTGGATTTATGGTTGGATGTGAATGTACTACCAAAGAAAACATGGGAATGCATGTGCAAACCCACATTGTAAAGGTCCACTATTCAGTTACAAATGGCAAACCAACAGAAGACTTTGCCCATGGGAAGATTGCAAGTGGTGACAGTCGATATTGAAGGCATGAGTGCACAGGCAGATTTTGAAGTGAGAGAGATTGTCAATGACAATAATCCCTATCCTGCGCTACTAGGAATAGACTGGGCTACTGATATGAATGGAGTCATAAATCTGAAGAAGCACAAAATGACCTGTGAGAAAAGGTCACTACGCGTAGTAGTACCACTGGACCCAGTCGAGGGAACGTGATAAACTAAACCAATGTGAGATGACGATAATGATGATGGTTTCAACTATATCTACAAAATAATTGCACAAGGGGAGGATTGGGTGAATCCAACTAGAGATGGAAGGGTTTCAAACGAAGAGATAGAGAGATGGAAGAATCGCCTGCACAAAGTAACAAAGCTGAATTGCTACATGATGATCGGGTCATTACGTTGCATAAAAACAGAGGCAAGGGAGCTAGCAACATATGATGGATTGTCAGTGGTGGATGAATTCCTGAGCAAAATTGAAAGTGAAATACTAGAGTAGCAATGGTTCGATGCACTGATGTGGGAACTGCATGCAACACCCGCACGATGGTAGGGAATGCATCAAGGAACTTTTGAAGACTGGCATGGATAGAGAAGGATGATGCACCTATGTTTTGGAAAACCCCAACTTCGAACAAAAGCCAATCAGCTAGGGCGGAGCAGCTTACGCACCCACCTTTCCCGATGGGTATAGGCATATGATGTACAATCCACAAAATCACACTAGAACAGACCACAATGATAGGGAGGACTACGCACGTTACCAATTCTCCATGATGAGGCATTCGATAGGGTGCGTGGAGTAATGAACAAGGCTTACAAGATGAAACGAACTGATTGGGACCTATGCGTGCCACCAGTTCGATGGGCTTATAGAAGCATGTGCACAAATCTGAGTGTGGAAATTATTCCAAAGGTGCAAAATGGAGTAGAACCCGAGATTTCTGAAGGGAATAACAGGAAGAATCCATAAGTAATAGCTCCTGTAGTAATGGCAGCGCGCGAAGACGAGGATGAAGGAATCACACAGCTACGAGAGGATGACCATAGAAGGATTCGAGAAGCCATTCAACGAGGGAACCTTAGGCTTCGTGAACTTGAAGAAGATTGAGTACGATTAAGGAAGACAATCATGTTGATGGATGCTAAGATCAAAATACTAGAAAATAAGGTCACACAAGCATGTCTCTTCAAAAAACGAAGGATGACAAGGCAAGATATAGATGGTCATACTATTGCAATGGAAGATTGTCTCCGAGAACTTATGATTCTGTTACCATGGATGAGACCCCACCTTACCAAATGCAGTAACGAGGCAAGTGAACCACATAAGATAAAGCACACAGTGCCAGATGTCGTGAGGGCATGTGAGGAGTGTCCACGTGCTATGCTGGAAGGCAAGTTGTAGTCTCACACAGGTGGGGCGACCACTTGAATAACCGTAGGGAGCACACTCTTAGTGCTCCAGACATTTGAAATAGAGCACGAGACTCTAAATGAGTCTGTTTGGGAACTGCGCAGTAATGGAGGTGCACACAGACTTAGCATGGTACAAGGTTCACGCCCATGTATGGGGGGGGTTGCACTGCCACGTGGATAGGCTGGGAAGAAACTATTGATGTCACTGTTCACGATGAGATGTCCAATTTAAGGCAAAAGGGAGCGGGTGGCAGGAAATTAAGACACCAATTAAGAGCTAGATTTGGGACAATCTGCCACCAAGAATACATTAATCATTCAGAAGTGGGCGTAACGACAAAATTTAAATTCAAAAGACACTATAAAATTCCAAGAGCTACCCATGAGACAACACTTGGTTGCTTGAGATTTGAGAAATTGCAGAGTATTGAGAATCGAGCAACCTGAACATCTTTGAGTACACGACAGAACATATCCCATGTAGACACGATGACTGCTACCAAGCCAGGTGTGAAATTTGCCAAAGATACCACCGAGGAGGCCAGAGATGCAGCAGTTACTCTAGAAGTTCCAAAATCACCATGGGTGTCGCGGTCGAAGAAAGATAAACAGACTATGGAACTAGTCTGCATGTCCCCAAGAAGCCTGCGGTTCGGTAAGATATCAATGGAAGAGAAAGGAAAAGTGGTCACTATTGAATCAGAAAAAGAGGAGGAAGAATTAAAAGCTCTAATTGATGAAATAGAGGCACAAGATGTCATGGAGAAGGATGTCCCACCAATGCTTTCCACAACTAAGTTACCCACATACATCCCTCCGTGGAGAGGGAAAGTTAGGGCGGCCAAAGACCTGGAAGCCATGAAGAGTATGCTCTAGACCTTGCTCCTCCCCAATGGAATTATTTTTGAAGGTCCGCCCGTAGGCCAGGTGCCTACCCTGAAATTCAAATATTGGGACCTCGTGGACAGTGACAAGTTCCTGCACCTCGCGATGGAAATCTTGATGAAACAGAAGTTGGAGGGGCTAGTAATCACGTTGGAGCCATGAAAATGGTTGTGCAGTGTGGAGAAGGTCGGGTTGCTTCATCTACGATGGATGCCCCACTTTCACTGCGTGCCCATCACCATTTTCATCATCAGGCAGTTGTTGTGCCTGGTGCATGATGGGTATCTATGGCTGGAGGAGCCTATTCCCATCACGGTGGAGCTTATTCATAGGATTTCTTGGCTTCCCTGTAAGGGAAGGGAACCTATGGAGATAGCTAGTAAAAGCAACGATTTGGCTCTCGCAGAAGCCATGGAAACTAAATAGAAGCTGGAAAAGAAGAAGTGTGGCTATGCAACTATGAGTATCAAGGATAAAGGCATGTGGGTAGCCACCTGGGTCATAGCTGGAAAATTAATGTCGGAGTGTCGCGCAGATGAAGTGCCAACACCTGTGGTTGTGGTGGTTTAACAGTGTGTGGAGGGGGTCTAGTTCAACTCATATGAGTTCTTCTGTGATGAATTTTTTATGAACTGCAAGGAGGCCCAAGAGCAGGGTAAGACATTCCACTATGTGTGGTTGCTCTTATCCATCTTTCTGGTAGCAGGCAAACTACCAGAAGATAGCTAGTTCCTACCTATCAACGAGGACCTACCTGAGGTTGCGAAGTACGCTTTGCTCTGGGCCACTAAGGACGCGAAGCAAATTCACGCAATCAAGGTTTTTTGGGTGCTGATGGAGGCAAGCATCCAGATGTGGATCAATAGAATACCATGGTTGTATTCCACAGTGTATGCCACTCTGCAGAGCTTTACAGAGTTTAAAGCAAACATGCACAACATTCATGTCCGGTGTGCGGAAGGGTCCAACAAGGGAATGGAAAAAGCTCCCATTTATTGCTACCGACGACGCCATCTTTAGAGTGTTGGAAACATGGCCTATAGAGTGGCGTGCCCTAGACTTGGTAGGAATGGAAAGGGCTGTAGCTCAACAAAGGAAGAAGGACACCAAGTTGTGCATTGTGCATCTAGCCAAAAATAGGCGCTAGGAAGAAGCAGCAGTAGAGGTAGTCGCACAGCAAAAGCCGACAGATCCAGCAGCAACAGCAGCAGATACAACAATAGCGCCAATGGAAGAGGTTGAGGATGGCCATGACAAGTCCACAGGACACAGGGCTGAGGACATAGACCTGGCAAAACACCAAGCGGACACAGAAACCACTTAGAAATAGTTGAAACGGCCACACATTCGTAAGAAATCGGTCCCTAGAAAGAAGGTTAAGGCATCAAAGCCATCTATCGATTCGATGACACTTAGAGAAGGTGATCTTTCTAACATCGGTGAAATGGTTCGTGATGTTACTAAGGATGCACTCCAAGAGGTGATGATGGAGCAGAACACTATGTTGGGGGTGCTAAGAGCGCAGGTATAGGAACTACAGGTGGAACACCCCTAGATAGGAATGATGGCCCCATATGTCACCGCAGGTACATCAAATGAGGAACAAATGTTGCACACCTGTGTTAGAATATTAAATATTACGGAGCAATGGAACACATAAAATATTGCAGAAATATAAACACAGAAAATGCACAAAACAAGAGAGACACAGATATACGTGGTTCACCCAGTTTCGGTTACAGCCACCCCGAACAGCCAGTCCTTCCTTTCTATTATCTAGCAAAATGAAGAGACACAACCTACAACAAATCCGCTGTAATATCCTCTGTCTTCTCTCACAGTCTGACCTCTTTGTTTCTCACTCACACACACAGAATACACATCTATCTCACAACCTCAAATACAATGCCCTCATACAAAGAGAGGGGTTGCCTTCTAGGGAAAAAAACCCTAAACTAAACATAATTTCTACCATCAGATCATCCGCCTAATGAATGGCCCAGATTGACTAGAAATTACTATACTTTTACAAGGCAATTTTACAGTTGTTTTTAGCTTCGGGGGCGCTTCCCCTAAAAGCCCCCGCTAGGGGGGGGCTCCCAAAGGTCGCAGCTACCCCCATCTGGACCCCGCCTGTAGTGAATATTTTATGGGCGGCATTGCCGCCCCCATTTTGAACTGGGGTCCAATGTGGCAGTACTTTTGAATATAGAAGATAATCAGACTCCACACCCAACAATCTCCCACTTGGAGACTGATTGTAGCAACTCCTCCGCTACTCCATTTGCTGGACAATGACTCCTCTTTGGACCTGACTGTTTCTCATCTTCATCGTCATCCTTGAAGACCAACTGAAACTAAGCATATTCTCAATTTCTCCCTGGTTACAACTTTTGTTAGCATATTTGCAGGGTTCTGGCTAGTGTGTATCTTTTCCAGCTTCAACTCTCCATCTTCCAACACTGATCATATGAAATGGTACTTGAGCTGTATATGTTTCATCCTAGAATGAAATGCTGAGTTCTTTGCAAGATGAATGGCACTTTGACTATCATTGTATAACGTGCCCATATCATGCTCCTTACCCAATTCACCCATAAACCTTTGTAACCAAATCATTTCTTTACTAGCCTCTGTAGCAGCAACATACTCTGCTTCTGTTGTTGAAAGTGCAACAACACTTTGAATTTTTGAAACCCAACTGATAGATGTTCCTCCAATAGTAAATACATATCCTGTAGTGCTCCTCCTGTTATCTCTGTCACTTGCCATATCTGCATCAACATATCCCTGTAGAAAAATGTTTGAACCACCAAAGCATAATGCTTGATCTGTGGTACCTTTCAAATATCTGAGAATCCATTTCACTGCCATCCAATGTTCCTTTCCTGGATTGTTCATGTACCTGCTTACAACTCCCACTGCATTTGCAATATCAGGCCTTGTGCAGACCATTGCATACATTAAGCTTCCAACTGCTGATGCATATGGAACTTTAGACATATAATCCATGTCTTCTTGGGTCTTTGGCACATTTCCTTACTAAGTTTGAAATGGCTAGCAAAACGTGTACTAACTGGTTTTGCATTGTGCATATTAAATCTTTTCAACACCTTTTGTATGTACTCATTCCGAGACAATGTTAATTTGCATTTTTTCCTGTCTCTAGTTATTCTCATACCAAGGATTTGTTTTGCAGCTCCCAAATCCTTCATTGCAAATGAATTTGCCCATTTTATTTTGAGCACATTTATTTCCTGCATGTTAGATCCTGCAACAAGCATGTCATCTACATACAATAACAATATAATATAGCTGCCATCATTTTGCTTTTTCAGATAAACACAATGATCAGAGTGACATCTAGTATAACCTTGTTCAGACATAAAATTGTCAAATTTTAGATACCACTGCCTTGGAGCCTGTTTTAAGCCATACAAGCTCTTCTTCAACCTGCACACAAGTTTCTCCTTCCCTTTCACTTCATATCCTTGTGGCTGCTGCATATATATATCTCTTCCTCCAAATCCCCATGGAGAAAGGATGTCTTTACATCTAACTGCTCATGATGCAAATCTTCAGCTACTACAAGACTCAAAATAGTTCTGATTGAAGTCATTTTAACAACAGGAGAAAATATTTCATCAAAATCAATACCTTTCTTCTGTGCAAACCCCTTCACCACAAGTCTAGCTTTGTACCTCTATTTTCCTCCATCTTTTTCCTTCAACCTGTAAACCCATTTATTCTTGAATGTAGTTTTTCCTACAGGCAACCTGACTAAATCTCAAGTCTGGTTATGCATTAAGGATTCCATCTCTTCTTCCATGGCTACCTCCCACTTCTTCCTGCTTTCAACCTGCATTGCTTCTTCATAACATTCGGGTTCACCGGAATCAGTCAACAATAAATAATATAATGAAGGAGAGTATCGTTCAGGGGGTCTACTTATCCTGGTAGATCTTCTAACACCACTTTCAGGTGTTTGGGGTGCCTGTTGTAGTTGTGATGGTTGCTGTTGTTGTGGTTGTTGATTATTATTATTTTTAGGCACCTTTACTTTTTCAGTGATTTCATCTCAAGCACTGTGTATTCTCTGTTTTCTTTTTCCTGTTTCTTTTCCTGCAAATGATTCTTATACAAGACCTTTTCATTGAATATTACATCTCTGCTCCTAATGATTTTGTGATTTTCATAATCATATAAGTGATAACCAAAATCATTAACACCATATCCAATAAAGGTACATTTCTTTGACTTTGCCTCAAGCATTTGTTCTATTTTCTTTATCAATATGGACAAAGGCCTCACAACCAAAAGGCTTTAAAAAGGAGTAGTTTACCTTTTTACCTGTCCATGCTTCCTCTGGAACACCACCATCCAAGGAACTTGAAGGCCCACTTTTTATTAGATAAACAAAAGTATCTACAGCATCTGCCCAAAACTGTAAAGGCAATCTCATGCACCTTGCATGCTCCATGATTGTCCTGTTCATCCTTTCTGACACACCATTTTCTTGTGGTGTTCTTGGAACTGTCTTCTCTCTATGAATTCCATGCTCTGAACAGTACATATCAAACTCTCTGCTGCAATATTCACCTCCATTGTCTGATCTAAGACACTTCAATTTCTTTCCTGTCTCAATCTCAACCAAAGCTTTCCATTTCTTAAACGTATCAAATACATCAGATTTATTCTTAATACAATAAATCCAAGTTTTTCTAGTTGCATCGTCAATAAAAGTAACATAATAACGAGAGCCACCGAGAGATGATACCTGAGCCGGTCCCCATACATCTATATGCACAAGCTCCAATTTTTCATTCTTCTTTTCTTTCCCAACTATGAGAAATCTGACTCTCTTCTGTTTTCCATAGATGCAATTCTCACAGAAGTCTAAATCAACATTCTTCAAACCCAGCAACAAATTCCTTGACTGAAGAATCTTCATTCCTTTTTCACTCATGTGTCCAAGCCTATGATGCCATAATGTTGCATCTGCTCCTTTGGAAATTAAAGCATTAACAGAGTTAGAAATACCATTGCATAAATACAATGTACCAACCTTTTCGCCTTTTGCTATTACCAGGGCTCCTTTGGTGACCTTCCAAGCTTTATCTGTGAAAGTTGTCACACAACCTTCACGGCCTAACTGCCCTGTTGAAATCAGATTTTTCTTTAGATTTGGAACATGCCTTACCTCCTTTAGTAGCCATTGGTTTCCATTTTGTTGTTTTACAAGAACCTTACCCATTCCAACAATTTTACAGGGTTTATCATCACCCAAACGAACTTGTCCAAAATCTCCTTGAACATAGTCATGAAAGTATTTTTTATCAGGTGTGGCATGGAATGAGGCCCCTGAATCTACCACCCAGGAATCAGTAATATTTTCGAAAGAAAGAATCAAAGCATCTTGTAACACCTCACCTGTCACATTTGCTTCATGATTGTTTTCTTGCTGTGAATCTCCTTCTTTTCCCTTCCGAGATCTACAGTCTTTCTTTAGGTGTCCTTTCTTTCGCATTTCCAGCACACTATCCCCGATCTGGACTTGGATCTGCCTTTCCTTGATTTACTGCGATATCCTGAGCTCTTTCCTCTTTCCATTTTTCTTCCTCTGCACTCAAAGCATTTCCCGATGTTTCACCGGAGCTTTTCCATCGCATTTCCTCGCTAAGGATAGCACCGACAACATCATCAAACTTTAAAGTACTAGATCCAGAAACAGAGTTACTAATGGCCATTACCAAACCATTGCAACTTTCTGGTAATGAGCACAAGAATAACAGAACTCTAACTTCATCATAAAAGTTTACCCCTACAGAACATAACTGACTTGTAACAGTATTAAAATCATTTAAATGATCTACAACAGATCCACCTTCCGACATCTTCATATTAAATAACCGTTTCATAATAAATACCTTGTTTGAGGCCGAGGGTTTTTCCTATAGTTTCTCCAACACCTTAATCAAACCCTCTGTCGTTGTTTCCTATGAAATGTTGAAGGTGACCAATGCTGCAAGGCATAGCCATATTGTTCCGAGTGCCTTTCTATCGAGAAGGTTCCATTCTTCATCTTCCATATCCGTCGGCTTCTTTGATTTTCTGCCCAATGGTAAGTATAGATCTTTCTGATACTTCCATCTGCATCTTCCACAGCGAGAAGTTTTGGCCGTTAAATTTCTCGACCCTAAACTTACCATTTTCCGCCATTTCTCCCACTCGAACTAGGAACCCTTCTTTCCTGCGAGTTTATCAGCCAAATAGACCTTCGGCTCTGATACCAGTTGTTAGGAAATTTAATTTTACAGAGCAATGGAACACATAAAATATTGCAGAAATATAAACACAGAAAACACACAAAACAAGAGAGACACAGATATACGTGGTTCACCCAGTTTGGGCTACGTCCACCTTGAACAGCCAGTCCTTCCTTTCTATTATCCAGCAAAATGAAGAGACACAACCTACAACAAATCCGCTGTTTTCTCTCACAGTCTCACCTCTCTATTTCTCGCTCACACAGAATACACATCTATCACTGCCTTAAATACAATGCCCTCATACAAAGAGAGGGGGTTTCCTTCTAGGGCAAAAAACCCTAAACTAAACATAAGTTCTATCGTCAGATCATCTGCCTAATGAACAGCTTAGATTGACTGGAAATTACTATACTTTTACAAGGCAAATTTACATCTGTTTTTAGCTAGAGGGGTGTACAAAACTTCCTAGAGTATACATCCGGCTGAAACAAAGACCTTTGAACAATCACGCTCCACACACAACACTAGCACACGAGGGTGTTGGTGAATCCTCACAGTGTTGATGGGGTCCCTTCTATTAAACCCCCTTGTCATTTTGTCCAATGAATGGAGGAGTAGATATGTCTCATACAAAATTTTAATGAGGGAGGAAATGGACCTAAAATTTCTGTGGATATAATTCCCTTATACTACAATCAATTTCAATAAACTAGAATATTTTTGTTCCTTTTACTTGGAAAAATAGGAGGAAATGTAGAGCCTACCTCCTTGCAATGCTTGATGTATGTTGGGTTGTGTTATATTCTTTCCACGATTAGCCCACGTAGTTCACCGAGGGTTAGAGGGGGGAGGTCAAAGGGGATTTGAGGGGTACCCGTAACCCCACTTTATGGGGTTCGGGGCAACACCCCATAAAATTTTGGTTTTGGAGCCTATGTTAGGTTGGGTGGACCCACCTACGGTTTTGTGCATGATTTTCCCACATGTTTTTTAGATGCGATGGTTTTCGGTCCATGGTATTGGATGCTTCGACATGTATAAATATGTATTATAACATTGAAAGGAATAATAATGAAAAATCAATTTGGTAGTCCCAGTTTTGGGATCCAGGGGAAAATCTCTGTGTATATGTGTTTTGTGTGTTATGCTCTCGCATTTTTTTATTTTATGTGTTTTAGAATTCATATGCAAGTGATTTCCGTATGGGGTTAAAACCTACATTTGGAATCATAGCTGTTTTGGCTTCAAGGGGACGCCTTTGTTGCTGAGGGGTTTCGCTCGGGCCTGTGGTAGACCCTGTTCAGTGATCTGCGAGATCTATTCTGGTGGTGAAAGAAGATGGTGAGCAGTGGAAATATAGAGATCGAGAAATTTAATGGTCAGAGTTTTGAGTTGTGGAAACTCAAGATGGAGGATCTGTTGGTGGATAAAGATCA
>APFE030088447.1:0-16510 GCA_000404065.3 Pinus taeda
AAAGTTGACTTAGTGATGTGGTGGGGTGTCGGGTAAGAATTGGTCGGTCTTATCTCTGTTCCTACGAGGCATGAAATGGAAAGACTTTTTCTTGCTTTTGTACCTGCAAAACTAAAATAGGTTGAACTGCAGCTAACTATCTTACTGAAAGGAAAATGAGGAATTGAAATGCTAATCTATGAAAGTAGAATTGAAATTCTAAACTATGCTTGCAGAATTGAAATTTCGAAATTTGAAGGCTAATCTAGGAAAGCAAGAAGTGTCTACTCTACTTTTGCAGGAATGAAATTGCAAAATGGAAATGAAATAAACTACTTAGCAGAAGTTTGTAGTGGAAAAATAGAAGAATAGAAACAATCGCCAATACTCTAACGCTTCCCCGGAAACGGCGCCAAAAAGATGGTGGGCTCCAGTATTGCAACAAGAATTCTACAACTCTTGGGACTCCCTTCTTTACTTTTATCAACCCGGTTGTTCATAACAAACTTGGAAGCGTCGGTGCTGTATGCACAAGTACTGGCTCTTGTTGCAGCTGTCACTTGGTCAGCTGGCACAAGTCCGCCAGGGCTTTAGCCAACTTTGATAAGCTCTCAGATGAAGCTTGTAAATGATGGATGAAAGCTAACTTGAAGGGGAG
Source organism: Pinus taeda (assembly GCA_000404065.3). Lineage (NCBI taxonomy): Eukaryota > Viridiplantae > Streptophyta > Pinopsida > Pinales > Pinaceae > Pinus > Pinus taeda. Next base: position 638 of record APFE030088447.1, read on the forward strand.
CTAATCTACTTGTGGAAAGAAACTGAAAGCAAAGGAGGAATGCAAACCCTAGCAAACCCTAATTCTACCAGCTAGTCCTACTGATGTAAGAAGGAAGATGAAAGCTACTAAATGGGATGCCATTAAATTCTAAGAAGATTAAATGCATGTATCTAAGCTATGTCTACAGCAGAATCTGAAAGAACTATCTTTTTGTATTTTTGAATAAGTGTCGATTTTCACATGCATATACTTGAACTCTGCTTCACTGTGCAGGACTGGACCAAGGAAGAGGAATGCTTGGAAGAAGTTGGAGAGGCTCAGAGAGGTTCTAAGGGGCCCCTAGCACTCTTTCCCAGATTCTCACAAGGTTTGGTTATCAGAAAACCTCACTTGTGAGCTTCTAGTAACAGGACAAAAAGGATTACTAAAGAGAAAAACATAAATTCCAGCAAGCCTATATTTTTCGGCCCTTCTTCTTCTCCACTCTTTGAAAACCTCTAGAGTTGGGAGAGGGTGCAATAATAGCTAGCTAGTTTTCCGATGTGTTCATTGGATATTCTTTCTTAGATTCTGATCCTTCGGATCCATGAGTTCGTTTGATGCCACTTGCTTCCAGTTGATGTTCTTGTTGTTGTTTCGTGTTGTATGGCTCCAACCACTACAACAAATCAGGAAATTTGCGCCAGATTTAGCACCAAATTTTAGTACATTTTTTTCTCAATTGGGATGAGCAGCTTGGCGCTAAATATGGCTCTATTGTACAATTTTTAAAGCGTCCTTTTTTGCACCAAATTTTACATCTTTTTTACGCCAAATTTTCCATCATTTTTTGCATCATATTTTGCACCAGGATTTTCATTTGGTTTTATAGTAGGTTTTGCTTCTAGTTTTGTGCCATTTTTTACATAATTTTTTTCTACCTCTTTTTTGTCATTTTTTGCTTCTAGTTTTGTGTCATAATTTGCATCGAGTTTTACACCATCTTTGACATCTAATTTAGTGCCCTTTTTTACATCTAGTTTGTCCCAATTTTTGCACCTTGTCTTATGCCATATTTTTCTTCTAATTTTGTACTTATTTTCACATCTATTTTTGGGCCAGCTTTTCTGCCTTTTTTTACACCATTTTTTCCATCCAATTTTGCACCATATGTTGAATCTGATTTAGTGCCAAAATTTTCATGCATTTTCGCACCATTTTTTGCATCCGCTTTTGCATTTTATTTATCTCCCTATTTTGCACCATATTTTGCATCTAATTTTGCATCATTGGTTGCATCCAATTTAGCATAATTTTTAACGCCATTTCTTGCATCTAATTTTGCATCCTTTTGAGCATCTAAATTTGCATCCTATGTTGAACCATATTTTGCATCCACCTTTGCATCCCATTTTTTGTCTATTGTTATGTTCAATTTTGAGCCATTTTTTCATCCACTTTTGAATTTGTGTTTGAAATAAGTTTTGAATTATTTGTTGCACCTCATTTTACATCCAATGTTGCATATCAATGTTCACCCAAACTTGAGCCATGTTTATGCCCATTTTTGCACCATTTTTTCTTCTTTTGTGTCCAATTTTGCACCATTTTTTATGTCCAAATTTGCATCTTTTTTGGTATCTAATTTTGCATCCTTTTTGGCATTGAAATTTGCATCATTTTTTGTGCCACATTTGTATGTCATTTTGAACCTAGATTTTCAGTTTGAATTTTCATATAGTTATGCATCATTTTTGACATCCTTGGTTTCACACTTTTTTAGTCCCATTTTGCATCTTGTATTTGTGTCTTTTCTTACATCCCTTTTGCACCCAATTTTGCATCCTTGTTTGCACCAAATTTGGTATCCTTTCATATGCTCTATATTGTTCCCTTATTTGTGTCTATTGTTCCACGCTTTTTAAATTTTACTTTAAAACACTTTTTGTGTCATTGTTTGCATCTTGTTTTAATGGCTAGTTTAACATCCAATTCTACTCCCAATTTTGCATCCACAGCTAAATCCACTTTTGACTTCTTGTTTAGAGTTTTACTTTTATTTCCATTTATGACCCCCTCTATGGGTTCATTTTACTAATTTAATTTACATAGTGAAATATATTAAAGTTTTTAAATATCATTTTTCTATAGGATTTAATGCACGGTCATATGAACATAAAACCCTCTCAGTTTATCCTAGAAACCTAGGATAGACCAAATAAGAGAAAGGTTGTTTGAAGGCTCAAGATTCTTAGTAGATCAAGATGTAGAGTATAGATTAAGAGAAAGAGAAGGATATCTTGTGAGTCCTCACATGCAGGTCTTCTTGGCATTTTTAGTATAGCTAGGAAGTCCTCCTAGCTAGATCAAAAAACTTGGTCCTATACATAAGAGAGAGAATAAAGAAACCTTCAGAACATAATATCTTGATAATCAAAAATATTAGAAACATATAAATATTATTGAATAAATAAATATAATCCAAAGTCCCATACATTCATTAGCTAAATAGAATAAGTAAAGAATGAATAGAAACATATGGAAGGAAGAACAACTGATCTATATTAATAAAGGAGTTTGAGGAAAGATACAACAATCAGATGTAGTTGCAACAACACCTCCCCCAACTCCTAGCTCCAAAACTCTCCCTCTCTCAGTAGTGTGACAATACAAGAATTCCCATCATTTTTTCAATGGCCAAGCCTTCAATATATAGGAAAGTGAAGGTCATGAATATTTTCCCAATTCCTCATTAGTCCAATTTGGGAAAAATCTTTTGGGTGAATAATGTTTCCTCATATAAAAATGGCCTTTTCCACTTTTTAGATGCTTTTGTGCTTAGGAAAAGTTTTCCCCATGCTTTATGGCTCTTTCGCGCTTTTGTATGCTTTTATTTTCTATGAAAAAGCTAAATATGAGGATAAAGAGATCACATTCCACCATATGAGTTTCCGAAAGTGAACAAGAGTGTCAAATTCAAATTCAAGTTTGCTTATGTTTATTTTTTTTTAATATATATTTAGTTTTAGTATTTTTTTGTTTTCCAAAAAAGTATATTTAGTTTTTGGTAATCTTTTTCTACAAGAAAAATTATATTTTGTTTTTATAAAAATAGATTTTAACATTCCATTCATGCTAAATTTCTGATTTTATAATAGGATTTTAAATTATATATAAAAAAGTAACTTAATGGCATGTGTTGTGTCACTGAGATGGGTATGATACATCTCTTCCTTGCTAAGTTATAGAATGTGCTTGGGTTTTCTTAATGCAATAAAACTAATTATGCTCTTCATTTTATCTTGAAATGTTCTTGAACCGAATAAAACAATAAAGTTAAAATAGGCTTTCCTTTGTCCTTTGTAGATATTTGTCCCTATTAATCTTGGTCTTAATAGATTAATTGTCTTATGGTGATATTGAGTCGTCACTTCCATTAGTAGCATGCTTTATAGTTTTCTGTTAGTGACATTTTTTAGGCTTCATAATATGTTATTTAATTTATCAAAATCTGTTATTGCCCATATTATTGTTAAATATTAATATTAAATATGTCGTGTTTTGAGCTTGGTTTAGCAAAACATTCCTGAAAGGTTTATAGATTGTATTTTATAATGCAATGATTCATCTGCTTGATGAAATTGTTTTCGATATTTTTTTTAATGATTCATTGAATGATGAAATTGTTATGGATATTTCTTTTAGTATATTAAATTGTATGTGATAAAGTCAAAATTCACCTCTTTTTTAGATTTTCATTGACCAATTTCACTTAAGATCATCAAGTTCACCATTCAGTCCCAGGTTAAGGAAATATAGGAGTCATGAAGTGGAATTGTCCAAGCACTTAAATCTTGAGACTTGTGTTTTTTAGTCACATTATACTTCCTTTCTGTGTAAATTCTTGATGAAAATAGTCTCATGGAACATGAGGGCCCTCAATAATAAAGGAAAACAAAGACTCCTACAAGAAAAATGGTACACAAAGAACCCATCAATAATGTTGATATGAGAAACAAAAATAAAGTGAGGTTCTACCTCATATAATTAGCAAATGGGGGAGGAATTTCCAAGTAGTAGTGATTGATGCTTAGAGATACTTGGGTGGAATGGTAATGATTTGAAATGATCAAGACATCAAGGTTACCAATATGTTTACCTCTTTTCGCATTATGACAATACAATTTTAGTTAATTGACATCGAGGACTACTACCATGTATCCAATGTCTATGACTCCAATATCACGAATGGAAAACCTATATTTCTCAATTCTATTTCTAGCACAAGTAATTTATACTCCCCATATCCATGGATTATTAAGAGTTACTTCAGTATTATCAATTGTCTCAAGGAAAACAAAAAGGATGAATCACAATGTTTAACAAGATATTTTCTAAGCTATACCATTAAAGCTATAAAGTAGTCTCCATTAAAGTTGTCAAGCAATGAGTCTCCAACCCACGCATGTGGATCAATGAGATGTAATACATGTGTGTGTAGTGACTAACTTAATACACTATTCTAATAACTCCACAAACTTATGTAATTCACTCTGTCACATAAATTGACAGTAGTGTGGCATATGTAAACCAAGAGTAGACATGAAACCCTTAGGAAAAAAACATTCCCGAGATCCTCAATTAGGTGGTTAAATAATGAATTGAAAATGCAAGCGGAAAGGAGGACTTCATGATTTAACCATCACAAACATGTGATCAAGTGTAACTAGGAGTGTATATATTCATATATTTTCCAAATAGGGAGTGAATACATGAGTTACCTTTCATTGGGCCTTATTTTTCTTTCTTTTTCTTTTTCTTATATATAGGACTTAGGGAATAAGGTTTTCATAAGTTTGGCACAACTCATAGATATAAAAATTTCATGAATTTTCACTCCAACCTTAGAGTTTAGACTTAGATAAATCAATATAGTGTATCTTTATTGATTTTGGCTTTCACTTTTTGATTTTGTTTCATCACTAATGAAAAAGGGTGAAATATTTTGCCACAAATCTATGGATGCTTAATCATAAAGGCATCATGTGATGAAAACAAATTAATGATATTAGTCTTTATGAAAATGATGGGTATTCTTGAGAAAATCTTATGCTTGTACTGGATGTCTCCTCTTTGGTTGAGAGGGAGTGAAGGTAGACACCATATTATCCATGTGTCATGTACTATGGCGAGGACAAACAGTCATCAACCTAATAAAGACACCAGTAGGGAGAATTGTGGATTGGATAAACATCTGGGACCAATATTCTTTGAGAATTTGGACTTTGACTAGGACTAACTGCCATAAGTCAAGTACATTAATCCAAGGTAAGAATAGTCATGCGGGTTGACATTTCCTGGTGTCAAATATTATGATAATGGATTAGGAAATGATCATGTGAGGACATACCTTGTGAAAATCCCGGTGGGACAAGTTCCTAGAGAGGCAGTGGTGTCCAAATTTATTCCTCTCAACATTGTGCTCTGATCTAATGGAGAGATAAACTTGTTAGTCAAGGCCTTTCTATTTTGACAATGTTGGCTATGATGATGTAAATCATCATTGACGCTTATCAATCTAGATCCCTTATTATATGAATATTTCAACTTGAGAGTACTTTTTTGTCTCATTATGAGTACCTCCCTAGTTCAGAGGGATGGTCATCATCTTCATTATCACCATCACCACCACCATCACCGTCATCATTATTGTCATCATATCATTATCGTCATAATCGCCATTCATGTCATCATCATCATCATCATCATCATCGTTATAGACATTGTCGTCAATTATTCATAATTATAGGTATCGTAAGAAATATCATCAACCCAAAAAATGTTATGAGTGCTCAAAAAGGGTTTTTAGTACGCATGATATATGCAAGAGAAATAACAACTTTATTTGCTATATATGATTGATGATAATCATCATCACTACCATTATCATCGTCATTATAATTGTCATCATCCCGGTCATCATAACTAATATAATTTTTATCATAATTGTTGTCATCTTCATCATGAACATCATAATCATCATTCATGTCATTATTGTTGTTGATGATGACCAAGATTAAAATAATGATAATGATGATCAGATTATGATGACTTGGAATACAACGCCAAAGATAATTATTATGATTATGACCATGACAACATTTAAAAATTGGGAAGAATGGCCAAGGTCATTCGCATCATCATCATCATTGTCATTGTAACCCCCATCATATTTATCATCATTGTAATTATCATAATAATCACAATTCATGTCATTGTCATCATCTTCATTATCATCATCATTATAATTATTGACATTGTCATCATTTGTTCATAATTTTCAATGTCATAAGAAATATCATCAATGCAAAAAATATGATGTGTGTTGGAAAAGGGATGCAAAAGTGAAAAAATAATATGGGGGTAAAAATAGATTTAAAATTGGATGGAGGGTGGACACAACATAAGTAGATGCAAAACAAGGTAGAAAAATTGACACAAAAGTGGATGAAAAAGTAGATGCAATAGTTGATGCAAACTTGAACACAAAATAGGATTAAAACATGGATGAAAAAGTGGAAGAAAACATGGGAACAATAGTAGGCATAAAAATTAGCATGAATTGTGGTGAAACAAATCTAAATACAACAATGAATGTACAAAGAAAAAAGATACAAACCTGAATGCAAAAATGAGGAAAACTTGGATGCAAAGACAGATGTAAACATGGGTGCAATAGTGGACACAAAATTAGTTGAAAATTTGGACAAATCAAAAGTGGATGTAAAAGTAGATTCAAAATGGAATGCAATAAACATAAACAATATTTGATGCAAACTTGGACACGAAAGAGGATGCAAATGTGGATGCAATAGTGGAAGAAAATGTGGGTTGCAACGATAGGCATAAGATATGGCACAAATCATAGGACAACAAAAGTGGATGAGAAAGTGGATGTAATAATAGGCACAAAAAAAGATGCAAACTTAGATGCAAGACAAGATTTTATAAGGGAGTGGATGCAAACACGGGTGCAACACGAGAAACAAAATTGGATGCAAAATATGGATTCAATGGGAGTGCATGCAAAAGAAGATACAAAATGAGATGCAAAACCCAACACAAAAGTGGATGCAAAAATAGATGCAATATTTTATGCAAAAGAGGATGTGAAGATGGATGAAAAATTGGAAGCAAACATGGGTTAACAGTAAGTACAAAACATGGCACAAATTGTGTAACAACAAAAGCGGATGTAATGATAGATGCAAAAAAAGAAGCAAATGAAGATGAAAAATAATATGAAAAAAGGGATGTAAAAGTGGGCATAAACATGGGTGCAACAATGGATGTAAAATAGGATGCAAAAGTTGATGCAACAAAATTCGATACAAAATTAGATGCAATATGAGGCACAAAACCTGATGAAAATCTTGATGCAAAAGTGGATATAAAAAGGGATGAAAAAATAGATGTAAAATTCGATGAAAACCTTGATGTATATGAGGATGCAATCGTGGATGCAAATTTAGAAACAAAAAAGGGTGCAAAGGGAGGTGTTAAACTAGGTGCAAATTATGGCACAAGAAAAATGGATGCAATAGTGGATACAATAACAGATGGAAAAGAGGATGTAAATATGGATGCAAAACAAGATGTAAATGTCAATGCAACAAAATTAGATGAAAAATTAGATGCAATACTAGAAAAAAACCTCGATGCAAAACTTGGCACAAAGGGGATGCAAAAAATATGCAAAAACGGATGCAAAAAATGATTTAAAAATGATGCAAAAGTTGATGCAAGTGTCGGTGCAAAAGGTGTATGAAATAGAGGATGCAAGAGTTGGTGGAACAAAATTAGGTGCCACACTTGATGCAAAACATGGTGCAATGGATGGTACAAAACTTGGCATAAAACCTGGCGTAAAACTTGGTGTAAAAAATCTGGTGCAAAACCTATTACAATACCTAGTGCTAAACTTGATGTAAGACTTGGTGCAAAACTAAGTGCAAACTTTGCATCATGTTTTGCACCATATTTGATAAATGGACACAAATAGCACAAAAAATGGGCTCTAGATGCAAAAAAAGGAAGCAAAAAGGGATGCTAATCACAGGGTTTTGCTATAGTGAACTAAGTGTTTGGGGTGTTCTCTTCCTAATGTATATTTCTATCCCTTTTGTGTCAAGTTCTGAAAGATTCCCTATAGGTTATGTCTGCATGTCCTCTTCTTCCAGTGGGTCGGTACGCTACCACCCTTTGGCCTTTTTTTGTTGTTTCTTATTCCCTTTGGGGTCGTTTATGTGGGTAGGCATATTGGAGATGCTCTGTTTGCACACACCCTTGGTATCTGAATGATGTATTCTCGTAGTTCAGCAGTTGTTTCCACAAAGTATTATTGAAGATCGATCTAATGTGATCAGGTAGCCCCTGACTCAAGTCCACTTGCACACATATTCTAGCAAATGTGAAAATTCCCCTAATAGCTCTATCTTCATCCATTTTTAGGAATTTCCCCATGGAATTCCGAATGGCTATTAAAACTTTGTGATGCCAAAATTGTAGAGGGAGGTTATGAAGCCTAACCCAAACAGGCATTATTGACACTTTCATAGTATTGACATATAAATTAAGGAACCAGGGGGTGGTGAAGAGGCCAACAATTCCCCAAAACCAAGGTCCCTGATTAATGATACTATCACGTTCCCGTTCTGTGTTGAATCTAGCTACAAAAAATCCTTTTGGGCGTAGGTAAATTTCACAGTTAGATGACCATGAGGAGAAGATCCGTCGATTCAGAGCATCAAATTTTGGCAAAAAGCTGTTAAATCTATAGATAACAACATTCTTGGATAGATCTATGTGTAGAGCAGTTACCTCTAGCAAAGACACTTGAAGCATTGGAGATTCCAATATTTGTTCCACAACGTAGGGGCCTAGTAGTTCTAATGCTCATGCTAGTTTGTTTGGTACTTTATCCTTTCCTTTGACTGCATCATAGAAGGAACCTATATTTTCTGAAGTGACTCCATTACATCTACCACACAACCTTAGATTAAGAATGATGGTTGAATCTTTCATTATACCATAGTGCTGAGGTGTGTGGTTGTCCTACAGACTATGTCTTATATATATCAGATTTTGGTGTTTTGTTGTGGTTCCAAGTTGGATCTAGATTTCCTTCTTTAACTCATGAATACTCGTCCCCTTGCTGAGCTGCATGCAGTAGTGTCTACCCCTATCATTTTGATGAAGATTTGTATCAGATCTTTGTCCATGCAGAGTGGAAAGACCTTGTTGAGGTCCTGATCTGTTGGATCTGGCTTTTCCTCTATAAACCTAATTGCACCACTATGTTTTGTATTCAGTTTTTGCCTTGGTTTCTCTAGATCTAGTTTGTGGAGGACGTTTTTCATAGTCCCAGTCACTATCTGTAGAATATGTACTTTTCACAAGAATGTCTGGCCCTTCGGGATCATGTCACCTTTGGCTGGATCTGTTGTAGCTCTTAGCTTCCATCCATTGGTGCCAGACCTTGCCTTCCTTTGTGAATAAAGGGGCGCAACAGGCCCCATAGCTGAGATCCATTTCCGCGCAGTTCGACCTCTGGCCATATAGCTTTATTTTTGGCTTTTATCTTGTGGGCAATAGATCGACAGCCAGGGTATGACTCTGGAAAAGCTCTGGTTTGTAGTGTGTGAGTGGTATAAGTAGTTGTTTCGTAAGGAACCCTAGTCTCTATAATAGCCGTTGAATATCATTTGGGGATGAGTGAACAGGAGATCGGGTCGAAAAAACTTGTGTGGATTTGGGTCCCATGATGGAGCCCCACGGCCTCCAAATTCCTTCCAGTCTGACTGTGCCTTCTCGTGAGGATCCATAGTGTTGGCCTGGGGAGAATCAAGGCCTGCAATCGTAGAGATCATGATATCCTGGAAACGTTGATTATATATATAATATATATATCTATAATATATAATATATATATATATATATATATATAATATATATATATTATATATATATATATAGTTGAAATCTGGATATTTATCTACACTACTACAACATAGACACACAGACACACACATTCATGTTGTATGCCAACTCCAAGATAAATAAGGAAAAGATTACACATCTCCATCATTCTGAGATAGGCACCGTTAAAATTTTTGAATCATTCTTTATAATTTTTTCAGTTCTTTTATATACAAAATACTTACTTTCCAATCTTCCCTTTTTGCTAATGTATTTTAAATTCTAATTCATATCAAATATTGAAGGAATTGTACATCTCCATGATGTCATTGAATTAGAAAGCACAATAATTAAATGGAAAATATCCTTCACTTTATTCATTTATTGTTTACACTAAATTTCTTCTTACCATCGATATTTTCTAAATGTCTGGTATGGAATTTTATTAAGTATTAAAGAAATTTAACATCTCCTTGATATTACTGAGTGGAAAAAAAAGTTTAACAAAGGAAAAAATATTTTAAATTCAATTTTTTTCTCTTTATAAATGTTAAGTTGATATAAAATTCCCCCTAATTTGGGTGGCAATTGATGGTTGGCTTGAATGCATTTGTGGAAAAGAACCCTCAATTCTTTCTCTATCTCCTATGTCATTTCTATTTCCATCCATTAGGTCAGTTGGAATGGGCTCTCCTTCTTCTTCTCCCCCTGTAGACTCTTCGAAAATATCGGGTTGTTCGCCTAAGGGGTCCTCCAATACACAGCTACCGAAGAAGAGGGAAGGTTGGATGTTTGAAGTGGTGGGGGTATTTGGTAGAAATATCCCTAAGTTATCCCTATTCCTACGAGGAACGAAAGAAGTTTTTTTTCTTAGTTTTATGTTTTTTTTCAAGCTTTGAGACTAACTGCAGAATTGAAATCACAAACTGAATGGAAACTAATAGCTTGAATGAAATCTCACTTACAAAATGGAAAAGAAAGAAAATTGAGTTACAATTACTTGTTCATAAATGAATCTAATAGTAGAATGTCATAGATAAGAAATGGAAGAAAGAAAGCATAAATCACATCTTACTAAGATACCTCCCCGGAAACAACGCCAAAAGGGGACGAGCACCAGTATTGCAACAAGAATGTTGCAACTCCTAGGGTTACCAACTTTACTTTATCAACCTAGGGTTCATACAAACTTGGAAGTGATAGTGTTTTATAGACAACCAGATGTTATGGGTCTGCTCTTTGTCACTGCCAAGTTGGCGTTAGACCATTATGGTTTCTCAAACCAACCTTCTATTGATTCAGAGGAAGCTTGATTACCAATGAGGAAAAGGGAAATTTACTCTAACTAAAACATTGTCTACTGTACAAAGGAAAAACTAATATCAAATGCTTAAACACACCATTCATCTAACTACTTCTAAGAGGCTTTGCTTCAAAAGATGGCTAAGTTGACATGTGTGTAATCCTATTGCCCTAGGCATGCAATCTGAAATAACCAAATATTCTACTACTGCGCATGTAAATGAGCACAATATCTGTTTTTTCCTTTTTGTCCTTTTTATGTGAAAATGTGAATGCTAAATCCTCTTGGTTATGTGGCAAGTCGATTAGGGATGATGGTGAATGGTCAAATGGCTTGGGAGGCAAGTAGGGTTCTTCTTCTATCTTCCTTGGTGCTCTTTCCACAATTCGGCCTCAAAACAGGCCACTATAGGTCATCCTAGAGGATGTCCTAATTCCTCCTACATGATGTCCTAATGCCTCCTACAAGATGTCCTAATGCTACTACTGATCCCCTGTATTCCCACAAGATCCGACTGAGAGAAAGAGGAGGGATTTGGAAAGTGGTGTAGGTCTTAGGGAAGGTGAATGGTGAGAGAAATGAGGCAAGGGAGTGGCTAGGACTCATTCTAAGCTCAAAACAGAGTTTGTGAGATGGTTGGATTTGCTCAGTTAAACTTGGAGAAGTGTTCTTATGTAATGATGAATTTGGTGAGGAATTAGTGGAAAAAGTGATAATCATGGATGGATGAGGTTAGGATGAGATTGCTAGTCATGATATCTCTCTACATTGCTGAAACTCCTACGCTACATCAATCATTGGCATTTATCCATGAATCATGTCAAACAAGAAAGATTTTTAGTCAACTAAGAAAACATAATTTCATTATCTAGTTGCTTATTTCATGCATGGAAAAACTTGCAGAATAGTGTGAAACCTTTATGAGATCTAATGCAAGGCTGAAAATATCAGAAATGCCAACTAAATCCTATTCTTGAAAACTGGTAAAATGTTGGCCTAAGTAGCAGAAAATCCTAAATTCCACATGAAATCAGAATTCTGTCTTTTTAGGGCTGCATAGGATTTCTTTTCTCAAACCATGGTCCCTAAAGCGAGGAGTGAGGCCAAAGCTACCTACTATCAGCTTTTTGATATTTCTTTGTCTTCCCAAGCTACTACTAAATCAATGCATAAATGGAAGCAAACTAATCAAATCCACAACTACATGCAATGAGGTAATGCTAAAAACAATTCGACCATTAATCTATGAAATCAACTAAGCATAGAAATACAAGAAGAGGCACCTTTGCTGCTAGGGTTGAACCCTAATCCAAGAGTTTTAGCCATCTGAGTCAACTCAGTGTTGGATCAAGGAAACTATCATTCTCATTATCATATCAGAAAATTACACAACAATGTCTTCCACAAGTCTTCAGCTTGAGAATTCCTAATGCTTTTACATAAAAAATCTGAATCCTAATGAGGTTATAGGCATCTTTATTTATACAGCTGAAGTCTCCAATGACTTCCTTAAATCATGACCTAATAGATGATGATGTCCATCCTTAATATTACAAGATAGGGCTTGTACATCACATTTGAGTGCCAATAGTTGACCTAGTTAGTTCTACATAAGCCCTTTCCACTTCTAAGGGTGATGTAGGGTAGCTTTTGGTCCTGATTTCTTGGCATGAACATACCTTTGACGGCTTGTACGTGATAATATGGAACACTAATTAACCCTTACCTCACATCTTAATGCATTTATGAGTTCCTTTGAAAATTTCACTAACTATATTTGTGTATTTAGTGTAAGTAAGTTGAAAAAGTACTATTGACTTGGTTATAATTATTTGTTTTATTTAAACTATTTAAATAAATTTAAAAATTAAAAATTTGCAATTAAATAAAATCTTATATTTAAAAGGTATAGAATTATAATAGAATCTAAAAAAAACAATAAAATAAAATAAAGAAATAAAATATAGAAAAAAGCATGGTATATGTTTAAAATAAACAAAGAAAAATTCATTGACTGCTGAAAATTATATATTAATAATTATAGAATTAAATGCCAAAAAAAAGTACTTTGAAATTTAGAGATGGCATTAATAGATTAAGATGGATTTAAATGTAAAACAATAAAAATGTCTAAAATATTAGATATCATATTAAAATAGTTTTTTGTTGTTTCATAAATTTAGTGTTAAAAAGAAAATTAAATTCATGTTATATAAATTTATTAATTTAAAATTTGATTTTTTTGGTTTATAATTAAATTTTGAATAAGATAACGTTAAAAATTACCTCAAATAAAATTATTAAAATAAATATATTTTTTGCAATATTAAAAACAAAATTATTATTCAAATGAGAAGTAAATGTAAATCTATATGGAGTGTATAATAAATTATTAGACTGAAGAAGAATAGTATCCACACTCATAAGATAGAAGTAAAACACAAATTTATATGGAGAGTATAATCTTTCATTCAATTGACATGTATTGCGAATAAGTACCATCATGGACATCTAAATGATATGATTATAAATCACTTGGAAAACTATGGACGTGACACTATTTTCCCAAGGAATGGGCCAAGACATGGAATATGACAATTTATTTATCATAAATGTTATAATAGATTAATATGCTAAATGCGTTGTGGAATAATCCAATATCACTACTTGATGTGAATTCGAACGTTTTCATAAATTCTGTAAAGTAACAAGAAGTGATTCCACAAGACAAAAATTAGCAGCCATAAAATTCATATAAAATAGTAAGCAAGATTGAGGGTAAAAAAATTCGAATAAAGTATTGCAAAATGTGACAAAATAAAGTAGTATAGAGTGTTGTAAATGGTATTCAAACTCACTTTGTCATTTTTTAATCACTAAAGGCTCCAACAATTTATAATTTTAACAAAACATCCGAAATGTAACTCCAACAAGGAGCAACCTATGATTTAGAATGGAAATCTATGATGAGGTGACATGTGAAACACATGAATCTAAACACCTTTTTAAAGCTATGGTTATAACCCAGACTCGAAATTTACCCTTGATATTTTTGTTTTTTATCAAATAGATTCTATTAGTTCTTTGAAATGTAGCAACAATTGTTTTGAGGTATGCTACTCCCCCAACCTCATTCCAACCAAATTTATTAACTAGGAGAAATATACAAAAGGTGATACCAAAGTGCTAAAATTTACATAGTATCCTTAGAATAAATGCACAAAGCATCCAAAACACACATAGAATACATATGAAAAGAACTTTTGTCAAAGATTATGAGGGGGTGACAGTTCCTATCCAGAATCATAAATGTTTGGGGCTCTAGGGGCCCCATAAACATGAATCTCTAGGTGGTCAATCTAACCCTCAAAATGATCTAATCACTTATTAGTCAATATTTGGCTCATTATGAGTCAATTCGTCTTGTCCATAATTTCTTGTTTATTATGTTTTTAGTCAATCATGAATTTTATCACCTCATTCGAGTCATCATCTCTCTGTTTCCGTAGCTCCACCAACAATGCGATAAGACTGTGCAACTTCCTATATAAACATTCAAAAGATGGTGGTGCTTCCACATGGCTAGGTGATGAAACATATTCATGAGCTTATTCACCCTCATGAATATCCTCAACACCCCCATCACCATCCACTTCTCCTACGCACCTGCAATGGCCAACCAAGACTTCATGAGGTCACCCACCTTGCACGACATGCCTCCTTCATCTAAGAATTCCACTATATAGTCCAAAACACAAAGACCAATTTAATTGAACCACCTGAATGTTGTAGCTTGGTAATCAAATCCCGCTTCAATACTGAAGAAGATAAAAATTGTCAAAAATTACATATTCTTCAACAATTATCACTAAAGAAGCACCCCCATGATTACAATACTTCCTCTTGAATAGAGTACCCCAAGAAATCAAGGAAAAAAGGTAGTGAGCCCAAGACCTCAAATTACATCTCTCAACCATAAGACAATTTGGCGATAGATACATGCAATAAATACCACTAAAGACAATAGGAACCATGACAAATTCTTGAAAGCATAAAGATGTGGGAACCCAATAAGAACAAAGGACCACCACATCCAAAATTCCATTTACAAAGGAACTCCTAGGGCCTAGAGGTAGAGCCATATTTCTTACTAAACAAGGAAGAGAATAAAACCACCCTATTTAACTCCTGTAGCAAGAAAATTTAGTATTTCTCTTGTCCTCACCATGTCTCACATTCCATAGGATAGTTCACCTCCCTTAAGCTAACTGAGGTGTCAAACCATGCAATTTAGCACACCATAGTGACCAAATCAGAAGCCCCTCTACCTTGAATTGTCCTTTCTTTCTAAAGAAACCACTTGAATGAGCATGCCTAGGTTAGCGGTCTATGCATAGCCAACATTCCCCTGCCACCTTCCAAAACTCCGATATCTAGAAAAATCAACTTCTAAAAAAACAATTGTTCAGGCAATAATCTCATTCACATGTGTAGAATATTTTCAGTGTCCTATGCAACTTGCCTATGGCCCTTGCCCCCATCAATACCCCATGTTTGGCCAGACTCATCAAGGTAAACTTTGACCTTCATGTTATCCTAATTTTATAATATATGTAAAAATTAAGTATATT
>APFE030088456.1:0-38117 GCA_000404065.3 Pinus taeda
AGCAAGGATATGTGGGCCATTGTCATTAGTTTACTATTTGATGCATTTATTTCCTCTTAAGAATTGATTTCGTTTTAGATTATTTTAAAGCTTCCTTTTGAAGCACTTTCAAGTTTAGAAACCATCACCATCTACACTCCATACTTCACTTTCATCCTCACCATCACACATTAAGGAAAAATAAATCCAAAAACAAACTAAAAAGCTTAAAACGAAAAAAGACTAAGGAAATGGTGATCTAGTACATATAGTACACTTCACTTCGTCAGTTTACAAACCCCGGGTTGACATTTTAAATAGCAATTTAGATCACACTAAATTGACCAAACAGGGAGTTTCTCAAATCATTACAAAATGGAGATGGAAAGCCAACCATTAGCTACAGGTGTAGCGTTACAAAAATGACAAATGGCTTGGGTGACTGTTTGCCTTCCTTTGCCACTTGGATAGAAGCCAAACTCTTTAAAATTTGCCTTAATTTCCACAAAAAGTGAAGTGTAGATGAGTGGGCCCACTTGGAGAAAGTCGCGAATTGAAATTTCGCGAAACGGAGGTGAATTTGGCCTCTTTCTCTATATGCGCCGTGCCCAATTCTATATGCGCCACGCCACTTTGGAGGCTGTTTTGAGGTAACTGCAGGAGTCCAAAATGTGCCCAAGTGTACGTGTTGGAAAGCCTGGCCTATCCACTTTCCAACCCAAGTGGACTTTCTGAATTTGGTGCTCATTTGCCCCTCTAAATCTTCATTCTCCAAAGATTACTTCCTGTGTGTCAAAATAGGGGTAGAGAGGTCATTTCTTGGGTGTTTTTGACCTCCTGGAGACTCAAATCATGCCCAAATTTCTTGTCCATGCACCAGTAATCGTGAGTTTTCATGCTGAATCCAAAAATGCAAACCATTTGAAATTTGGAGCTCCCAATCCTAAGCGCCGCGACAGTGGTGCGGTGCATAGGGAGAAAAAAACCTGTGTTGTGACCCAAATATTTACCATGTGACCAAAATTGCCCCAAATTTCTTGAAATTTAGGCTGGAGGTTCTCTAAGAGGTACTATGCTGGGACATAGAGGCTTCAGCCAAGATTCGAAGCTGATCTTTCTCTTTTTGCCTCTTTTGCCTCTTTGTCACTTTGCTCAATTTTGCCTTCAAGCTTCTTATCAGAGCCTTTGTACTCATGTTCTGTGCCCTATAATGATAAACCATCCGCCTCAGTATGGTTTTTTCCCTGTCGGCCTTCTCCAGAAATCTCTCAAGGTGGATGTTGATGCGCTCGAGCCAAGACTCACGGTCATTGTTAATCTCTTGCTCCAAGGGAGTGAGCGCGATCCTCCTATGCTGGGCAGTCGGGCGATTCTCACGGATGCTTTGTAGCTCCATGATCTCATGCTGGTCCTCGAGCTGTTTGTTCCTCTGCTCCAAATACCTGATTATCCATTTGGCCCTCTCCAAATTGAGTGACAAGTCTTGGATCTCCGTGTTCTGCTCCTAGATGGTCCTCCTGAGTTTGGCACTCTCCTCATCTGCATCGTCATCCTGAATGAGGATGAAGTCGGCCTCCTGTTCACATGATGGCCCCTCATCATGCATGGGCCTCTTGCCCTTGTCCTGTACCTATGTTGTTGATGTAGGAAGTGAGGCCCCCTCCACCCTGGGTGGAGATAACACTCGCTTTGCTGCTGCAAAAAAATGTCTACTGCCCCTCTGATAGGTGATGAATACTGGTATAGTAGTGGTCTCATGGCATTCATACTGATGAGAAGGACCACCTATCTCATGTTCCGCCTCTAATAATCCCTGTGAAGTGTTGAAGAGGTCATGGGAGATGATGTCCTCCCAAGCAATGCCCTGCAATCCCAACTGATGATCCACCAACATCCGGATAAGAGAAAAGTGATAAACACTGTTAAGTTGCTGCTGAGGGGTCTTATGCTGCATGAAGGTGTTCATCCTCTCTATGTTCCTGCAAATGAAAAATGGGAGGTTCATCATCCGCACCCTGGTAAAGTGCATGAGCAAACTGATGTGATAGGCATATAGACGAGAGAACCTCCCCTCACAGCTGAAGTATTTCATGATCAATTTCATGAGTGGAGCATATTCATCTTTCAAAAATCTGAATGGAAAGACTCTTGTGAGATGCCTCAAGAAACTAGCCTTAATGTAAGGCTCATAATGTTGCCTATCCACCTTCTGTTTCTTGTGCCACTGTTCTCCAACATTTGGTATGCCGGTTGCTAATGAGATAGTTTCGGGTGTCAAAGTGAAGGTGACCCCGGCCAAGATAGAGTGACCTCCATGTAGGTGAAGCACAAAAAGACGGGCCAACTCATGATGAACTCTAACATTAGCCACCCTTTGACAAAATTCAAAACATGATAGATGCTGGAAGCATGACATAGCAAGAGGGCAGGCCAGCAATTTAGTGAGGGTGGTTGGCTCATCCCTAACATGTTTTCCACTCTTGTGATGTCTCCTGGGAGCCTGTTATTCTGAGGATGAATCACTTTGTGTCTCCATCTCATACTCTGATGAATGCTTAGATGCCATGATTGCTGTGTGTACTGTACTTGGGCTGCCCTTTGATGCTGGTATGAAACTAGGTGTTGTTGTGATATCTGCCACCGAGGGGAACAATGAAAAAAAGGGAGTATTAGGAGGGGAATAATATGATGGGAATAGGGGTTATGGGGAGAAGTTTTGTTTAGGGATATGTAGGGGGGTTTGGGAATATGATAAGGTAGGGTTTTCGGGTTTTAATAAGGTAGGGTTTTGGGGTGTTATGTTGACAAATAAGAGGAGGGGATAGGGAATGGGGTTTGGTAATATTTTAGGGTAGGGAAAATAGGAAAAAATGAGAAAGGGGGGATAGGGAAAAATGGTAAGAAAGGGAAAAATGAGGGGTGAAAACGGAGCCTTGGCATCAATATCACAAGTTTGCAACCCTAGCAACCATGGCTTTGATATTTTTTAGTGGTTGGTTTTATGATTTTTTGTTGCAATTATACATAGCCATGAACCACCATAACATTCACAAAAATTTGATGAGCTAGCATGATGCAGACCCTACCTGTCAATTGGAGAGGTTTCAAGGTGATTGATTACAAGTTTGGCACGATTTCGGGCCTTCACGGGTGTGCGACGCACAGGAAACCCAGTGCGCCGCGCTCTTTATATGCGCTGCGCCCTTGTAAACTTTGCACTGTGGGGTGGCTCTGTGTGTGCCGCGCTTTGTATGTGCACTGCGCCCCTCTGGGTGTGCGCCTAGCTCCTGAAAATGACTCCAACTTCACTCCAAATGTGTGCTTTGCTCTCTCAATGCTTTGCTATGTTTCTCAATAACCTTCATTAGCACAATAACTTTGTTTTCTTGTGGGAATTCTTATATAAAGACTTTGAAGTCATGGGTTAAATTTTTGCTTCTTCAAAAACCCATTTTGCTAATGTTATGTTTTGACACTTTTCACTGATTTAATGCAACACTTTTTCCTTTGAATTTTTAGCTAGAATGATGAAATGTTCGGCACTTTTTGCAGGGGTTGCATGACAAGGAATTTGGCCACGGAAACGATGACTACACCTGAAGAAATCAACTGGCAATTTTTTTGAAAATTTTCACAAATGACACACTGTTTGACTTTTCTTCAAAACAGAGTTTTGAAGAACAGTCGTAAGCTGTCAACTTGACGATGAAACTCTTTGAATCATAACTTTGTAAGGGCCTCCCTTAGGCCTGCATGGCTTTATTGGGCATAGTTGAAGACCAAATTGACTAATCCTTAGACCTAATGACTGAAAACGACTCTCGTCCATTAAAAGATCGAACATTAACTGTCTTGGACCTTAGTGGACATTGACGAAAAGACCTAAGCCAGCAGGTGCCAGACATGAGGGGAAATGACTAGCATGACCTTTTCCGTTAGATTATGGCATGCCCCTAGCGGAATGCAGCTAAGTGAATGGAGCGGGACTCCTAAATATGAAATGTAGAAAGAGATTTGATCTCTGACGGAGGGCTGACCAGACCGACTCTAACATTGGCTCCAATGGGGGATCGTAGCTCCTTGGAGGTGCCAAGAACAACAGATCTCTGGAAGAGCTAGACAGTGCCTTCGTCCATTGGGCTATGGAGTCAATATTTCGACAAAAAACACAAGACTCTGACTCATTTATGAAACTAAAATGACCAAAAAATTGACTCAAATTTAACATTGAAATTACTTGAAGACTAACTTGACAAACTCTAACCAAAATAAAATAAAATGGTATTTACAGTGACAGTGGAAGCAGTGTCAACAACTCAGAAATGGTACCGCTTGAGTAACCGACCATTGATCGACCCTCCTGGACACTCTTCCTCGTTCATTTCCTTCAGAAGAAAGGCATTCTAACCCCAATATGATGCAATCTTGAAAGGACCTTTCCAGAGGTTCTCGAACTTCCCATGCTTACCTTTTTCCTAATTCCTTGCATCCCACTTTAGCACCACATCATCCAACTGAAATTTGTCCACCTTTGCGTTTCTGTCATAAATTTTCTTGATCTTCTCCTGCAATTTGGATGTGTTCTTGAAAACTTCTTCTCTGGTCTACTGCCAGTGGATCATTTGATTCAACCTTCTTTGCATGGGATCTTCTTCACTGCCGGCCTCCTGAAAGAGTTTGACTACTGGGGCAGCGGGAGAGGTAGGAAATACTGTATCAACTCCATAAACAAGCTCAAAAGGTGATGTACCTATGGATTTATTTTGACTGACCCGATCTGCCCACAATGCATTGACCAACCTCTTATGCCAGCTCTTCTTGTTTATTTCCAGCAGCTTCTTGATGATGTTTGTTAGAGTCGGTCTAGTAGCCCTCCATCAGAGATCAAAGCTCTTTGCATTTCATAATTAGGTGTCCCATCAGTGTGATCATGTTGCATTCCGTTAGGCATGCCATAACTCTGCTGGAGGAGTTTGTGTCTTTTATTCCCCTCTTGTTTGGCACTACTGGTTCAGGTTTGTTTGAGTGAATAAAATCTTCAAAGGGTCATTTGTCTTGCTTTAAATTTCGAGGTCTTAGGTCTAGGGTTAAGTCAATTTTTGTCTTGAGAGGTCATAAAGGACCAGCAGGCCAGAGGGATGTCCTTCATAAAGCATCATTTCAAACAATTCTCACTATTGTACAACTAAATTTTCACCTTGTTTTCAAAACTCTGTTTTTGAAAAACAAAGGTCATTTTCTCATTTTTTGTAAAAATTCTCAAATTTTCAAACTCTCCAAATGTCAAAGTGCAACATTGGTCTCCTTTGCCAAAGCACCTTAGAAGCTATCCCTGCAAAAAGTTTCAGAAGAAATCATCATTTCAACCAATTTTTCAAAGAAAAGAAACCAAAAGTCAGAGCCAATTAAATTCAAAAAGTGTCAATAGTCAAAACATTATAAAGTGGGTTTTGGGAAAATGAAAATTTAAAGGAAGCCTATAAAAGCACATCATTCTTCATTTGTAACTCATTTGCCTCTCACAAGCTAAGTGAAACCTTGCAAAGGCGATTTTATGAGTTCTTGAGCAAAGTGGGCAGTTTCAGAGGCGTGCTACGCGTTGGGCAAGGCGCGCTACGCATTGGGTTTTTCGCCCTGTAACTTGCCAACAAGCACACAAAACCTCTCTTAGCTCAAGAAAAATACAAGTAAGCTCCTTTTCCATGGCTGGTTTTGTTTTTTGCAAGATGAATGTGAAAGAAATATGACAAATATGCCATGAAAATTAAAAGCAAAAAACCCTAAGTTGCTGTGTAAATTTAAAGACCAAGTTTGCTAGGGTTTCAAAGTGATATGCTGCCCAAGGTTTTCCCATTTTGATCCTCCTTTTTTCCCCCAATTCACTAGCGTTTCTCTTTAAATTTCCCATAAAATTCTATAATATCCCTTCACAAAATCCCAAACCCTATTTAATCCCAAAACCTACTTCACCCCAAAACCCTACAATATCTTAATTTCCTATGTTCTTTCCCTTCCATAAATTCCTCGTTATTTTCATTACCCCTAATTCCCTCATGTTTCCCTTTCCCTAACAATTCCCTTGTATTTATGTCCCCTTGGTAACAACATTTGAAAAAGTCAAACAACAATCAATTGTGTGCATAGTCAGCATATAGATTTCAGCCATCCTGTCTTCAAAACCATGTCAGAAACCGAATCAGATTATGAGCAGAGTTATGACAGTGATTCAACACCGGAGGAAGAAGTGCCTAGGAGGCATCACAAGGGTGGTAAAGGTGGTCGGCATGTTAGAGAGGAGCCCACCTCTTTGGCTTATTTGCAAGCCTGTCCACTTGCAATGTCCTGTTTTTGGTACCAATCATGTTTTGAGTATTGTGAGAGGATCTCACAAATTCAACATCACAGAGAATTAGTCGGCTTGTTTGTCCTACATTTGCACAATGGTCATGTGAACTTTGCAGGAGTGGACTTCACACTATCACCCGAGGTTGTTGCTCAAGCCACCGGGATACCAAATGTTGGGGAAGAGTGGACCAAGCGCAAGCTACTAGACAAATTTCAATATCAACCATACATGAAACCCGGATGCATGAGGCACCTTACTGCTATTTTTCCTTTCAGATTCCTAAGGGAGGAGTATGCACCCTTGATGAGGCTTATTATGCGCTATTTTACTTGTGAGGGTAGATTTTCACGTTTATATTCGTACCATATCCATTTGTTGATGCATTTTACCCGGGTACGAATGATGAACATTCCATTTTTCATGTGCCGGAATATAGAAAAGATGGTTCCCGTAGTGCAAAGTAAGAACCCCACACAACAACTCAAAAGTATATATCATTATGCACTGATCGAGATCATAGTGATGCATCAGTTGGCACAGCAAGGTATTCCATGGGAGGATTTCATTTCTCGCGACTTCTTCACAGTGTCACACCCACCTCCTGAGATTGTCCATGATGAGGGAGGGCCTTCACAGTAGTTTGACACTCATGAGATCGAGCATGTTGATGCTCCAACATATGTAACATATCAGAAAGGCCCCAGAGCCTTATTTACAGCTGCACGACGAGTACTATCTCCACCTGGGGTGGAAGGGGTCTCGTTGACTTCATCGGCACAGCGAGTATTATCTCCACATCATGTGGAAGGGGTCTCACCATCTTCTTCAGCACAGGTACAGGTTCAGGACAGGGGAAAGAGGCCCATGATTGATGAGGGTCCTTCAAGAGGTCAGGACACAGATGTCATTGATATTGATGCTAGCTCTCTTGCCTCAGAGCTCAAGGAGATCATTCGAGAGCCAAGGGCCGAGAATGAGTCGCTGCACAAGAAATTGCAGATGGAAAAATGGGTGATTAACTACTTAGAGCAGCGCAACAAACAGTTGGAAGATGAGCACGAGCTTTATGAGCAGCGGAAGATTCATGAAGACCGGGAATTGGCCCGTAGGAGACCCGGTGATTTGACACCTATCGATCGGGAATCTATGCTTATTCGGGTGAATAATCATTTAGAAAAGTTGATAGCCAAGGCAAACAGGGACAAAGATATGCTCCGCCACATGAAAAATCATTATTGGGCCCGCATGCATGTGTACAATGCAAAAATGAAGGTACTCAAGAGACGATTGGCCAAGGCACTAAAACGGAGGAAAAGGCCCGATCCACTTCAGATTTTGGCTGAAGCCACCTTGAAGGAGCATGGCACTCAATGATACACCCTCAGCTCAAAATTCAGACCATTTGGAGCAATTTTGGTCATTTTTGAATTTTTTTGTCAAAAATAGGTTTTTGCCCTCAATGCGTAGCGCGCCGCGCGCTACCCTTAAGTTGGGGAAGTCAATTTCACAAAAACTCAGCATTTTTGGATTTTTCATGATAAAATACACTTGCTCAGCCACTTCCAAGAAGTTTCATGGAGATTTGAGCCCCCAAAAGGTCAAAAAACAAGAAAAAAAGACCTTCTGCCACTTTTTGGACACACAGGAAGCAGTCTTGGGAGATTGCAATTTTGGAGGGGTAAATGGCCACCAAATTGAGATATTCCACTTGGGCTGGAGAGTAGACATCCAGGCCTTTCCAACAAGACCACTTGTGCCTCATTTGGAGGCTGGGAATTTCCTCAAAAGTGGCCTGCAAGGCGTGCTACGCGTAGAGAAATGGCGCGCTACGCGTTGGGAAAATTTGCCAGTTTTGCACCTTCAGCCCAGGAAAACGCAACATTGACTAGTTTTGACTTTTTGGTGGGATTTTTCATCCTCTTTGATGTAATTAATTTAATTTCATGTTGACATGACACTTTTTTACCTATTCTAGAAGATTCATTCATAAAATGGCAAAAAATTAATGAATGAATTGGTTTCCAAGCTTATAGAGGCAAGTTGTTTTGATTGCCTAGTTTGTAGTGCTCAGTTTAGAATTGTTTGAAACAGCTCCTAGAAGGAGGAGCTCGACCCCTAGAGGTTAGGGAATGGTTTGGCTTGGTCTATATATGTAATTTTTCATTTAGTAGCAGAGGTTGGACTCTTGGGATAATTTTGAGACTATATTGTACATATTTACAACATTTTTTGGCAAAGGAAAGACTAGGGTTTTGCAGCACTACCTGGGATCCATGTGGCTTTATGTCTTGATGGTGTGTTTCTTTCAGTTCTTGTAAGTTATGTATGTGCATCATTATCTTTATTGAATCTTCTCTTGTTAAGCAAATGAAGTGTTAAGGTAGAATCCATGAAACTGCCATGCTTTGCCTTTAAATTTGTTTAATATTCTATGTTTTCTTCAGTTTAAGGAGAATCCTTGAGACCCCTCACTCTCCTTAGCCTCTCACCGGTCTGATATATCCATCTCACTTGATTTAAGGAATCAAAAAAATTTCCTATCTTGCCCCAAGTGGACCTCTGCAAAAAACTGTGCCTCATCCCCGCAGCCAAAATTGCCTTTCCCTTGATTTCAACAAAATCATAAAAAATCAATCCTAAACTCTTTGTACATAATACCTAGCCTAAAATCAGTCATCAATTCGGTCATCTCGAGCCTTTTCGAATATCTTTTGCCGAGTTTGACCCGGAGAGAGCCCTCTCCTGTCCTCGTAGGGCTAGCTACGAGGCTGAGCGTGGTTTGATGTGGCCTTGAGTCTTGCCTTATTTCAGCCTAAGGTGGATTTGAGCGCTAATAGGGCCAAGGGTTCGGTCCCTCCAAAAGTCAAAGAAATGCTTTGAGCCCCTCTAACTTGTTTATAGGTACCTTTAGCACTTAAGGGAAATTAGTGAATCTTTTTGGAAAAATGGAGTAAGGAAGTTAATTAATTTGACTTTGTGTCCTTGATGTGCTGTCTCCAATATGAGTTGTACTTTTTTCAAGTGATGAAAGCAAAAGATTTAAGCATTAAACTTAACCATTCACCACACATCCATTCTACAACCATCGTCTACTTACCTTACCTACTTTATCCTAGCCTTTTCACTTCTTTATTAGGGTGCACTAAGACTGGGAAACTCTTTTCACACTTTTTTTTTTACATAGTGATATCTATCTAAATCTACACTTATTACATCAAAGGGCTCAGATTAAACTATTGAGCTCCTTTTATTCACTCTACCTATCTACTTATTTGCCAAGATTAAACAGTTTGGTCATATCTTTATTCTTTATATCTAAAACATGAAATTGAAAACATGGAATAACCAAGATTAAGCCATTTGGTTACCATGGATTGTGGCCTAAGTAACAAGTTGCACACAATCTTTATTATGCATAAAGTAAATAGTAGTGTCATTTAGACTTGCACACTTTCATGGTCTTTTTTCACAGTCTTTTCTTTTTGTTGGGGTTCATTTATTTAATTTTGGGACCTTCTCTTTATTCTTTTTACCATTTGATTTTTCTTTTAGGGTATACCCTCTTTATATTTTTTAATTTTTACAAATATGGAAAACATTTGCAACAAGCAAAGGTATGTACATATTTCAGAGCTAAACCTAGTCAATCATGATATATGACACCTATTGGTATAGGAACCTAATAGTGGCTCCACTTGGGGATGGCATTTCCTTGTGAAATGTCAAGAACACCGTCGACTAGTAGCCTGATCCATTGGGCCAATCCCAGACATGAATATGCTCTGTTGTATAATCTTTTAACTGAAAATCTTGAACTGAAATTGTAGCCTTTTCTGCAAACTCAAATCTAATATAACATATATTTGCTGCTGAGAACTGAATTTATTCAAATTGAAATCTTACCTACTTACTCTAATCAACTTTCTGACTGCTGGTTAGGTAAAATGAAACAACTAATGCAGCCATTCAAGCATCATATACATTGGTGACTTTTGTTGCTTGTGCTTGTTGGTGGTTAAAATTGAGATCTTAAAATAAAATATAGCTTTGTAAACCTTTGAGAAGATAAGGAAATTCCTGATCTCCATTGTTAAATCTAGAAATTGTACAGAAGGATCTTGTAAAATATATACACTATTCTTGAACTAATTCAAACAACTGCACATCTGTTGTGTATGGCTTGCATGCCATGAAACTGAAATATCACTTTTATCTTTATCACCCTGCAGACTTTCAGATGAGCTTTGTGATGATATTTCTATTGATTGTAATGTCTGTCTGGTGAAATTATTATCATCTTGATTTTGACTCTGATAGTATGTTAATGGAGAGAAATTCTGATTGCATTCATCATCCAATCTATTAGCTATTGGATCATAAAGAACTTGGAAGGATTGTTGCAACTTACTACATATAGGTTCAAATGGAACTTCATAGATTTCTACAAGCTGCTCCTCCTTTTCTTTAAAAATTTTATACCACATTTCCTATAAAAACTAAAATGATTCAAAACAAAGAGACAAGGAATCATCTTGGATCATTTGATCATATGTTCTAGTTTCCAAGTCTTCCTCTATAACCTGACATTCAATGGCATTTTGGGGCTGCAAATCTAGATATGAGAAGTCTTGAACAAGGATTTTATTGCCCTCTAGATAGTTAATATCAAGACTTGTTGATAGTTGATTTCTAATTGCATAATAGTTATCTCTGATTAACTGAAATGAAGGAAAACAAAATAGTAAATTTCCTTCATGATTTCAAAATTTCCTGCACTTTGCTCCTCATTCTCATAGCTGAAATGAACAAGCTGATCACTATTTTCAAGTTGTTGAACATGAACTTCCTTATTCCTCAAATTATCTTCTAATTCCTCTACAAGGTTAATTTGGATTTGACAGGCATAATCATTATTATATTGATCAAGCTTAGGCATGTCATCATAAGAAGTAATGTCACCAAATGTACATATTAGATTAGCAAATTACCTCTCCACATATGGTTCTATAACTCTATCTTCAGATTTATGGTAGTTGGAATTAACAGGGATTTTTTCATGGATGTCAACCTATTCTTTTTGTGAAACAAATGTGTCATGGTGATTTTGAACAAAAAATTCAACTTTCATGGTGATATTCTGCATCGTTTCCTCTATTTTTTTTATTATCAAAATGTCGAGTTTTTTCCTCTTTTTCTACTTTCAACTTTTCTCTTCTAATTTGTAGATTAACTTCTACATCTACTGCTATGTTCTGCATCTCTTCCATTGTTGAGGGGTTTCTTTCTGCTAGATGAAATTCTATCTCTGAATCAAATGCTCTTGGGTAATGCAAAAGAGCTAAACCAGGGGGAGGTCTTATATTTAACGGTATTGAATAAATGATTTGATTAAAACTGTCTAAAAATTGTTTTATTGTTACATCTCGATGTCTTTTTAATTGATTATATTATTCTATGATTACAAGAAGATTGACTTTAATTATCCATCTATCAAGGAAGAGTTTGAGAAACTTCTCGAGATTTGAGATACTTGCCTCGGGCAGGCTTTTGAACCAACTCTTGACTTTGTCTTGCAAAGAAAGAACAAATGGCCTAATACTAACATCCTCTTCATCTACATCAAATAAGTTAAGATAATCTTCAAAAGCTTGGATATGTTTTTGGGTAGTGATACCATTCTCTCCATCAAACCTAGGGAGGTGCTTAGGATAATCGTTAGGGAAAGCGTGGAGTGTAGGAGGCAAAATGAGTAGTTTAAATCTATCAGGAACTTTATGAGGTACTTGAATGTGTAAGGATATTTTATATCTACATTTTTCAAAGGAAAATAATAAAAATTTAATCTAAAATCTTCCCTAAAATACAATATACATTGAAAAACTTTATTAATGAGAAAGAACATAATGTATTAGATAATAATCCAAGTTAAAACCCTGATCTTTTCACACAGTTCTTTCAAGTTCATTTCTCGAGTGGATTTCTAATTGTAGAATTGATTTGGAGAGGCCAGGTGGATGATTTTAACCTTTTGTGTTTCTGATCACTATCCACCATCATAGGTCAGATCTAAACCTATAAAACAATTTTGAAGAAAATGTTAGTTCTCCCTAGTGGAGTCGCCACTATGTTATCACTAAGAATTTTCTCAAGGTTAAAGAAAGAAATTTTCGAGGTAACCACAAAACAAACTTTTAAGTACAGAATCTAGACAATCTGTACTTAGAGAGGGCTCTCTCTTTATGATTTAGCTTTGTTTTGTGAGATATTAGGCTAGTTATGAAAGCTTGGGGGGTTTTGATTTTGTTTAGTGGTGGAATTCAGGAGCATATGGATAGAACAAGGTATTTCAGGCCATTGGGCTATGGAGTCAACTTAAGATGGCTTAACCAGATCGAGTTTATTCAACAAAGGAGGGTTTCACAAGGCAAGATAGCTAAACAAGAGACAAATTATAGTTTAAAAAGGTGAAAAAGTCTTGAAATGGAGAAAGGGCAATTAAGAATCCTTCAACAAAGTTCAAGATTAGGGAAAGTGGGTGCTCATTAACAAAAAGCAATTAGGAATTTTTTGTTAAATGGTCACAGTGATAAACTAAAAAGTAGAGAGAAATCAAGAATTCCCTACCTACGATAGCTTGGAAGAAAACATTAAGAATATAAACGATTTTAAGGACAGAATGCAGTAAATCTCTTTTTGAAATATAATTTTTCATTTATCATTCAGATAAAAACACATGAATATTTAAACCATAAAACTATAAAAACATAAGATATAGAGTAGTTATTTCTTTCTCATTTGACACAGGTATCCTATAAAGTCCTTTGCTTTATTACTTTGTCCAACCAGCCATACAATAGTTTTTCAACATAACTTCTATTCCAAAATAAAGTGTCTACAAAAATTTCTAAGAATCCACCCCAAATAATTCAAATGAAGAAGTATTTATACTAATTCTAAACTGAAATATCTTGAAAAAATATCAAGATTGGTTTACAAATATCTAAAACTGTTTTACCATAATAGAACTTAAATAAAGGACATTCAAAACTAATGAATCTATTTGGCAATAATATTATGGATTTATGGTGACAAATAAGAGAAAGTCGAATTTGATAGCAACTCTTAGTTGATGATGAGGCATCCCAGTCACTAACTGCATCCTTCCTTTGTGCATTCTGCTCCAGAAATTCTCCAAACTTAGGGTCCAATGATACGCTTGTATATCTCAATCCGTGATAGATATGTAAAAAGGGAAAGAGGTTTTTGTAGATAAGAATGGT
Organism: Pinus taeda; assembly: GCA_000404065.3. NCBI lineage: Eukaryota > Viridiplantae > Streptophyta > Pinopsida > Pinales > Pinaceae > Pinus > Pinus taeda. Next base: position 13,606 of record APFE030088456.1, read on the forward strand.
TTGGAGATAAACATCTCTCTGTGTCCCAAAATTCAGCTCTAATTGTTCCCAATATTCTCTATAAAACGATGTCAAAAATAGGACTTTACACAAACTGAAACATAGGTTGTGAAGAAATAAACTTATCTATCTTTAGGTAATACCTGTGTAAAAAGTAAGATAGGTTTCTTTAGATTGGCCTGTCAGGAACAAAAACCTCCTCTAGTTTCTCAAAATAATTCTTGGATTCGCCACAATAGTTTCTAGAAAACTATGACTTAAACAGGAAATTTCTAAAGAATGTACCATTTCTGCTCTGATTTCATCTTTTAACCTTAAATTCCTTTCAACTATTTTTCACTTTTACTTTGGATAAACTTCATTGTAGCTGGTGAAAGTGTTTTCATATTTGTTTAACCCTTAATTTCTTCATGTTTACTTTTACCGTTTACTGTTTACTTTTACTTTTACTGCTTTGTTTTTTCATCTGTCTTCACTTTGACATAAATTTGTATGCTCTGTTTTGTAACTGTCTTCCCTGCTGTTTATTTTCATGATAATTGAGTTACTTGACTTGGTCTTCAATCTGATACTTTTTAATCCTGATACACTTTAACGGTTGTTTACTGTGTCAATTTACCTTTATTGTATATTTTAGGTTTTTACTATTTGTTTCAATGGTAAATATTTTTAATTCCATGTTTCATTTGCTTGTCTTTTAACTGTATGTTTTATTTTCCTTCTCTGATTGAATAGATTTGATAACAATCTTGGAGTAAACAGGTCTTATGACTAGTATAAAAACTGTTTATCCAAGGATGTGGTCTTCTTATCACCTGTAAAACAAAACAAATTATTAAGAAAGCATTGGTTTGCAGGGGAGGTCGAAAAGGTTTCATTTGAACTTGAGAGATCTATGGAGTGAGTCCAAAATGCTTTTCGGGAGGTAAACCATGCTCGAATTGGTTAACAGAGGCTTCAGGTGGTGCAGCTGGGTTACATAGGGTTTTACTGCACAATCAAGTGAAAACGTGCAAAACTAGGGTTTTCGAGTTTAAACGAGTAAATGGTTGATATTGGTGGGTAAATGCTTTAATTGACTGATGGGACATCTTTGTCGTTTAGTGGAGGCAGTAAGAAGGAGAGGTATTGGTTTTCATTGCACAACTTTTGAGAGGCTAGTGGCTTTGGAGGAGGGTCGCGCGATTCCACCAGTCAGTTGACACATAGCATCGACACTATTTAGGAAACTTCTCTCATCGCATGCTAAATGTTGATCAAAATTCCCATGCAATATGTGTGATGGCCGTTGGTTCTGAGTGATCCGATCGGACGGTGGTTGGGGTGTTGAGGTGACTGTTGTATAAAAGGGGTAGGCCCAATATTAATTAAAAGACTTAAACATATCAGGGGCGATTTTATTGGTCGCTGAGTTATTAATTAGTTGTGATGATTTTAATTCTCATTGGCATGGCGGGGAGGTTGGGTTCTTAATTAAATACAGATTAACTAACTAATCATGTTTAATTATTTGATTTACAGTTATATTTAACCATCGGGTCAGGATATGTAAAAATTTGGGGTTTTGTATAATATAACAATACAGGCGTGGGTAATGTTGTTTTATTCGGTAATTACATTATAATAACATTATTAGTTAATATGACCAAATGAATGGGAAAGAGATAAGTTTAATGTTTTCCGAAAATGTATTTCATCATATAACACTTATACCTTAGGCTAATGATATATGAGGGTTTCATGTAGATAGAATGTTTTTAATTTTCTTAAGTAAAATAGGATTTTACTTAGGAAAAGTTTTATAAAGGGAATGAGTGACTTTATGAACGGGTGAATATTGATGAAGGGGATTTAAGTGCCTTAGGTATTTCAAATTATTGGGCCGAGGATCTGGTCCCTCCAAAAGGCAGAGAAATGCTCTGAGCCCCTCTAACTTGTTTATAGGTACCTTTAGCACTTAAGGGAAATTAGTGAATCTTTTGGGAAAAATGGAGTAAGGAAGTTAATTAATTTGACTTTCTCTCCTTGATGTGTTGTCTCCAATATGAGTTGTACTTTTTCCAAGTGATGAAAGCAAAATATTTAAGCATTAAACTTAACCATTCACCACACATCTATTCTGCAACCATCGTCTACTTACCTTGCCTACTTTATCCTAGCCTTTTCACTTCTTTATTAGGGTGCACTTAGACTGGAAAACCCTTTTCACACTTTCCTTTTTTTACATAGTGACATCTATATAAATCTACACTTATTACATCCAAGGGCTCAGATTAAACTGTTGAGCTCCTTTTATTCACTCTACCTATCTACTTATCTGCCAAGATTAAACAGTTTGGTCAGATCTTTATTCTTTATATCTAAAACATGGAATAACCAATATTAAGCCATTTGGTTACCATGGATTGTGGCCTAAGTAACAAGTTGCACACAATCTTTATTATGCATAAAGTAAATAGTAGTGTCATTTAGACTTGCACACTTTCATGGTCTTTTCTTTTTGTTGGGGTTCATTTTCTTTCATTTTTTGACCTTCTCTTTATTCTTTTTACCCTTTGATTTTTATTTTAGGGTATACCCTCTTTATATTTTTTAAGTTTTGATTTTTTACAAATATGGAAAACATTTGCAACAAGTAAAGGTGTGTACATATTTCAAAGTTAAACCCAGTCAATCATGATATATGACACCTATTGGTATAGGAACCTAACAGATGGAATAGAAATGGCAGAATCATGGAAGATGGCAGGATAAAGCAGAAGGAGGTCACCCTCCACCTCAGATACTTGTGTTAGTGTCATTCTTTGCAGCCTTCCTCCAGTGATCAAACATGCTCTTACAAAGTGATTTTAAGGTGTCAAGGTCAAATTTTGTCATTTCAATGAGTCTTCAAGAAAAATTTGGTCACTAGGTATTAGGTCTAGGGTTTGTTTTCACTCCTGTCAGAGTTTTCGAAATGTTGGTCCATGTCACCATTCAGCTGATTGTACCATTATTCAGGGGGCTTTCATCATCATGTCAAGTCCCACTGGGTCATTTTACACTTTGTTCATGCTTCAATTGTGCCTAGGTAAAGTTTGTTTCCCTCTCCTAGGGTTTTGAAGGAAATTTCTCTTGGATGGTCAAATCATCGGAAAAACTTGTATCGTGATGTCCATACATCTTCCCCTATCCTTAATATACGTTATTAAACACTTCCCATCACTGAGATCCCCCAAATTCCTCATTTTCACACAAACCCTAGTTTCTTGCTACAACTTGACAATTTTCAAGGCTAGGCCTGTGTTTTACTCTTTTTGACCCCTTGCCCTCACTAAATATTTGAAATTCCAATTTACTCTACTTCCCAGCATCCCTCCCTACTTCCAAAAATTTTCTCAAGAATTTAGAAGCCCCTTATCCACTTCATTTCGCTTCATTTTGGTAAATCCCCTGTTCCACACATTTGGGTAGGTTTTACTCAAATGATGTTTCTAAGCAATAAAAGATGAAATTGGGAAAACTGAGAGAGTTTTTTGTCAAAAATAGGCCAAGGAAGTAAAACCTCCTTCACTTTTTACACAGGTGTCATGGTTTTAGAGAACTGTCAAAAATACAATTGCCTCGAGAGACTTGATGCACCTATGAAGTGACCTTGGGAAAATCAAGTTTTCTCCTAGCTTGGTTGGCCAAATGACTTTCTTGATGAGTCAAATGATAACTAGACACAAATATATTTTCAATGAGCTATCCTGAGCTCAATTTGGAGTTTAGGAAGACCTTCAAACGTTGACTGCAACAACACTCTTCCTTTAGGTAGCCTCATTTGGCACATTTTGACCAGTCTTGGGAGATTTGATTTTTGACAGGGAAAATTAACTCCAAATTGAAAAATTCCACTTGGATTGGAAAGTAGACTCAAAGACCTTTTTAACAAACTATCCCATGCCAAATTTGGACACTGGGAAGGCCTCCAAAAGTCTCCTGTAAAAATTGCTACGCATTGGGCAACTGGCGCGGTGCACATAACTGGCGTGGCGCATTGGGCAGCAATTTCTAGTGCAAATTTACATTGGCACGATGCATAGAGAAGGCACGGTGCATTGGGCTTGTGGCACGGCGCATAGAGCTTCCAAGCCTGTTTCACTCCAAAACTCTCTTAAATTGCCAAAATTTTTCACGACTCCTATTATGCATGTAAGCTACGATCTCTACATCGCTAGTAAAGGAGTTTTTCATAAAGTTTATGGTGATTATCTAAAGGAAAAATCAAACCCTACATTCTTGACATTTCCCAAGAAACTGCTACCTAGTAGGGCTAGCCTAGGGTTTGCATTAGTTGTTGTGGTTGTTGAGTACATGTTCCCATTCCTTCACCTTTTCACTCCTTCACTCCTTTTCTCTCACCTTATTCCTCCCATTCCCTCAACTCTCATATTCCTAAAAATCATCTATCCCTATCCCAATTCCCATTTCCCAATTCCTAAAATACAAATTCCCAAACCCTAGCTATTATCCCTAAACTCCCATGTCACTCCCTAATCCCCTATTTCCATAAATAAACCCTATCCTAATAGTCCTAAAATCCCTCATTTTTCCCTCCCTCTATAGTCCTTCATATCACTTTTCTCTTGGTGGAAGTAATCAAGAAACACCATAATTTTCCTATTTTTCATCAAGAAAACTCACTTGCTAGCAGAGATGGAATCTGATCCATCATATGATCATGAAGAAGAGACACACAGTGACTCTTCCATAGAGGTACATGCACCCAGGAGGCCTCATACAGGTGGCAAACATATTCGAGAACCGCCAAGTTGCCCAAAGGAGGAGGGTGGAGTTTACTTCACTTGAGCAAGAGATTAATGATGATCGGGAGTCTTGGCTCGAGAGAGTCAACATCCACTTAGAGAGACTGCTAGACAAGGCCGATAGGGACAAAGCATTGCTGAGGCACATGGCTTTCCACTACATGGCGTGGAACAAGGTTTGCAAGGCATGAATAAGAAATTTAAAGGCAAAACTAAGGAAAGCATCAAAAAGGAAAAAGAGGCAAAAAGAGCATGATCGACTCCAGATATTGGCCGAGGCATCCTTGGCCCATCATAGCTCTTGATGAAGAAGGTATAGCCTAAATTTCAAGAAATTTGGAGCAATTTTTTCATTTTGAAAATTTTTTGCACTAAAAAATAAGGTTTTCCTCCCTATGCATCACGCCACGTGGCGCACACTTTTGCTAGGGAGCTCCAAATTACAAAAACTTTTCATTTCTGGATTTTTCATGATAAATTATGCTTTCCTACCTATGGCGAAGAGATTTGGGCAGGTTTTGAGCCCTCAAAAGGTCAAACAACACTCAAAAATGACCTCAATGCCCCTATTTTGACACACAGGAAGCATTCTTAGGAGATTGGCTATTTGGAGGGGAAAATGGACACCAAATCCAGAAATTCCACTTGGGTTGGAAAGTAGACAGGCAGGGCTTTCCAACAAGCTATCATGAGCTTAATTTGGACACTTGGGATTGCTTGGCACTTCATTGTACATTTGATTTCTGCATTTTTGGCAAAGGAAAGACCAGGGTTTTACAGCACTTGTTGGGATCCATGTGGCTCTGTGTTTTGATGGTGTTTTTCTTCATGTAATTGTAAGTTCATTAATGTTTTACGTATGCCATTTCCCTTCTCTTTGCTTCTGAAATTAAACAAATTCAGTGACAAAGGTAGAATTCATGAGTTTGTTGTGCTATGCCTTTTAGTTTTGTTTAATTCTCAATGTTTTCTTCAGTTTGAAGAGGATTATTGATAGCCTCTTGCCCTCTTCATCTCCTCAGTAGTCTTTTCCATCCATTCATTTAATCTAAATCATCAAAACTACTACCTACCTTGCCCCAACCTGAACTCTGCAAAAATTTGGCCTCATCCTCGAACCCAAATTTGCCTTTCCCTTTTTCCAACAAAAAATCCCCAAAAATCAAATCAAATCCTTGCACTTCATACCTAGCCTAAGATTAGTTGTTAAATCAGTCATCGCAAGCCCCATCTGATTATCTTTTGCTTGAGATTGACCCGGAGAGAGCCCTCTCCTGTCCTCGTAGGGCTAGCTACGAGGCTGAGCGTGGTTTGATGTGGACCTAGAAGCTTACCCTTTCAGCCTGAGGTAAATCTAGGCTCTAACAACTTGTTCAGACTCCCACACATACTCATAAACAATGATAGCATAGGTTGGTTTTTCAACACCAATTCTGTCCAAAAATTGATCCTTGTGAACATCACATGGGGAGTCTAGAATGGATGAACACAACACGCCAAAATCTTGGGGATCAAATGAGTCAGAGGATGAAGGTTGAGTATATGAGAGCACGTGACAACCATAGGGCTTGCAATCCAAATATGAGTAGAAATCTTGAGTAGGTGGGGTAGGAGGAGATGGTAACAGTTCAATAGGTGGATTTACAACTTCTCCCACCTAGTCCTGCAGAAGTAGAGGTGCTTGATGAGAAGGGGACCAAGGTTTACTCTAGACAAAAACCTTGTTCCTCTTAGATTTAGAAGCTCCAACACCGAAGTATGTTGGGAGAGAGTCGAAATATTATAGCTCGTGTCGATTCTAAGAGATGTGAACAATATATTGAAATATTCCCTCCAAAAATTTCCTGTCAACTTCATCTTCAGGAAATTCAAAATAGTAATGAAGAAAGAGATCATAAATGTGCTCAACTGATTTCTCAAAGGTGCGGTGCTTTACACAATTTTTGTCTTTTTTATGAAGTGCTTTACGGCCATAAAAAATGAAATCACGACATAATTCTCTAATCATGTGATCAAAAGAGTGTATAGAGGTTGTGAGCAATATGTGACACCGTTGCTTTACGCACCTTTTGAACATGAAAGTGAACAACCCACATGAAATTTCATCCAAGGGGACATCATGTCTATTAAAAAATCCAACAAAGAAAATTGTGTGCCTAAACAAGGGTGTTCCATTATTGCCACTGAACATTTATTTCGAGAAGTCATCTATAACATCCGCTGACACATTGAAATGAACAACATGAGAAAAACATGTCGGGGTTGTGATTTGGACATAAGTAATGAAAGATGTGAAGAAAGTCAAAACAGGCTACAAGGGCTCAGCTTGTCATCTAGCACTCCTTCTAGCACCAGAAATGTTGATGGTCCTGGACCTACCAACAGTCAGGGGATCTCCTCGATAATAAGTCCCAACTAGACCTCAGACCATTTGGAGTAGGAGTCCTAGTAGTGAGTGGTAATGTAATTCCTTTCTTGTGGTAGCGCACAGAGATAAGTATGAAAAGTTTTGGTTGAAGCAAATATGTGAGCTTGCGGTGAATCAAGTGTGATACATGTGGGGTTCTAACACATGAAGGGGAAAAGGAAGTGTTCACTTTAGAACATTGTAATAATATGCAACTTGAAAGGTACACATGAGCAGAATGACATCACAAGCTAAAATGCATAATAGTCCACAAATTAAAGTGATGGGCTAATCCAACAACACAAATTCAACAAGATTCATACAATTGCATATAAAGTAGTTCATAAGAAAATGCGTAAGTTAAGTAACATACATTGCTAAAGTAACCAAAATAGTCAAACTACAATAACAACATATGCATGAAAGTGAGTTGGATCTATTATTAATAATATAAGTGAAAGTTCCATCTATACATACACCATTGATGACCACTAGCTTCAATAGTGGAACATTACTGTCAAGAACACCTGCTCCTCTAAAGAAGTATACACGCTCTATGTTGTGGAGAATCCAAGGCTCGTCACAATACTCCCAAGCCTTTTCTAAGCCTAAGCCTAGCCAAAATCTTGGCTCCCAAAAGCCCATTCTATGAGTTGTTAGGTTCTATTTATAACAAAGGGCAGATTGACCCTTAACATTCCCCTTTGTGACTCTTTGACCACCTTCAGAACTCTTCAACTTCTTTAGAAATAACTCACTACATAAAATTATGACCTTTCACATTCCACTAATGACACTTGGAATTTCACTTATAACATATTTACAAATAATATTGCATTTTCCAAATCTACCCATGTGAGACAAAATAGGCTAGAGACAGCCTAATAAGACAAAACACTATGACTCCAAAGTTTGGGGAAAGACAAACTCGATAACCTTCACTTGGTGCTTCTTGGTCATGTACTCATGCCAAGCTTGGTAGTATGTGATGATGTCTCCAAATTGCTTGATGTGTCTTTCGGATAGCAAAATCTTGCCTCCATAGCATCTAGGTATATGGTCTTGGAACCTGTATCCAACTTGTCCTGAAGAAAGTACAATATGGTGTTGACCATGATGGGACCTGTTAGGCCCCTATACCAATAGGTGTCATATGTCATGATTGACTTGATGAGCTAGGTAATATGTTCATACCTTTTCTTGTTGCAAAGGTTTTCCATATTTTCAAAAAATCAAAAAATTTTAAAAATGTAAAGAGGGTATACCCTAAAAGAAAAATCAAAGGGTAAAAAGAATAAAAGATGGTCAAAAAATGAAGGAAAATGAACCCCAAACAAAAGAAAGACCAGGAAAGTGTGCAAGTCTAAATACCACTACTTTTAACTTTTGTGTAATAAACAATTGTGTGTAGCTTGTCACTATGCCACAATTCATGAGTAGTTAGACCGTTTAAACTTGGCTAATTCATTTTTCAATTTTATGTTGTAGAAATAGAGAATAAATATCTAACCAAACAGTATAACCTTGGCAGATAAGTAGATAGGTAGAGTAAATAAAAGGAGCTCAACAGTTTAATTTGAGCCCTTGGATGTAATAAGTGTAGACTTAGATAGGCTTTTCCATGTAAAAGAAAAGGAAGATTTGATAAGGGTTTGTCAATCTAAGTGCACCCTAATAAAGAAGAAAAAATGCTAGGATAAAGTAGGTAGGGTAGGTAGTTGATGTTGCATAATTATATGTGATGGATGATGTTTCTAAATGTGGTAATCTTTCACTTTCATCATAAGGCCAAGGCATATAGTACATTGAAAGCATCTCAAGCAAAGCAAAGTCAGAATAATTAACTCCCCTTCTCATTTTCCTTAATTATTCACTAATTTCCCCTAAGTACTAAGGTATTTGCTAAATTGGAGGGGCTCAGAGCATTTCTCTGACTTCTGGAGGCCCGACCAGACCCTCAGCCCAATAATTTAAAAAGCCTAAGTACTTAAAACCATTCATAAATCATTCATTCACTTTCATAAGTCTTTTCCTAAGTAAAATTCTATTTTACTTAGGAAAATTACATAATTTCTCATAAAAACCCTTTTCACTTAAGCATAAGTTAAATACACAAATCAACTGTTTTATACTTAGCACTTTTAATTTCATTGTCATATTAATTTTTAACGTATATTATATAGATCCCTGTTAATGTTTACCCTTTCCCGTATTATATAAATATGAAAAACCCCGAATTTCTATATATCCCACCCTTGGTTAATTATAGTCGTAATACGTCCTAACCATGATTAATTAGTTAATCTTTAACTAATTAACAGCCCATAAATCCCCCACGCATCAATACGGGATTAATTAACCCTTATGGTTAATTAACAACCTTCCCCGACCTATCTTGCCATCCCCAATATAATTAATTAACTCTTTAATGTATCATACCCACCTTGTTAAAACCCATCATATCGCATCCCCCATCAACCTTCTAATTAGGTGCTCAAGATCTGACAGCCATTATAGATATCGCACAACCCTTTGTGACTACGCGTTAGCATGCGATCACAAAGTGGTTTTTGCACAGCGCCTCGGCCAGGCGTCAAGAGATCTATGGAATTGCTGTCTCCCAACTTATTACCACCCGTCCCCAAAAGCAGTGCGATATGAAACCACTTATTGCTTTCCCGCATACGACAAAAATGTCATGTCACTCCCCATTGACATCATCCGTCTGGAAACTAAAAAAACCCACCAACCCTTGACTTTGTAAATAAAACAAATAAGTCATTTTCGCTTCTTTATACTGTAAACCTACGCTCCCATGCAAAGAACGTCGAGGTCAATAGTTAGAAGTTTTCAACCGCCAACCTGCTCAAAAAACTCGCGGCTGACATAGCCCAGAGCCTGTTAGCCACTACCAGTACTTGAATTTCTCTGTTCATCCCCCGAACATAGGTATTTATCCAAATTTCCGACAAAACCCTGCAATTTCTTGTTTTCCACTGTAATTTGATAGAAAAAGACCCAAATTCATTAGAATTTAGTCTTCGTTTTCATCATATAAGTTCCCAGACCCTTTGTTTTGCCCATTTTTCAACGAAAACCTAAAATTCCCTTTCTGAATCCACAATAAATAGAAATGGAAACTCTCGTAGCTTTGAATGTTACACCCATAAATGCTCCTCATAAATATTTAGACTATTTGCCTCTTGTGGATAAAGACTTCCAGATAAAAGACTTAGCCACTGATAAAAATCACCTCAAGGTCTTTTGCCAAAGTAGAGACAACTACCTGAATGGCTCTAATATCCTAGGACTGTGGGAATCTAAACTTCCCATGTATTTTCTCCCCTCAGTCCATGTTTTCCCTGATTTAATTCACCAATGCCATGCCAATTATGACCCTAACCGCAGAGCAGTTATGTCTCCAAGCCAAGCAGTTCTCTTCCCAATAACTATTGGATCCATCAATGAAATGTTGCAATTTTTCCCCGGTCAAGCTCTCGCTCCCCTTTCCGTTGGATATTTGTTTGAGAAATAAACTCAATTATCCCAATTAGAACTTAATCGCCTCTATCATACTTTCATGTTACAAAAACATCAGCCCAAGGGCCCACCTCCTTATCTGCAAACTTTCTTCACAGACATGGGAAGACTTATTGTTGATATGATATCTTTAGTTATGGGATTCAACACTAGTGAGTATGTTGATGAGACAACCTTAGTGTTGTTGTCAAGTTTTACTCCTGGACAACCCCTTGCTGTTAAGTATGATTATGCCTCCTATATTGCTAATAATATTCATGACCAGTTCTTGAGATTGGATAATGAAGGAGTCTTCAAGTATACCACCTTCATATATCATTTTATGCTATATTATCAGTCAGAAAACCTCCCTTTCCCTATCATGAAACTTGATACCAAAGGCAATCCAAGGTCAGTCATCTTTTGGAGTCCCATCTTCCATGAATCCTTTGATTCCCTTTACTCCTACAATGAGTTCATTGATCAGTTTGTTCATCTAGCCACCACCTTATTGATAGGAATTTCCCCTCCTAGGATTAGTGGTGATATTAAGAAGATCCTTCAGCTCTCCAAGCAGTACAATATAGGTGATTGGTATTTATACAAAAACCATATAGAAATCAAGATATATGGGTGTGAGCTCTGCCCTTTCAAGTTACCAAAATATGTTCCAATGAGACTGTTTACATTGGAATATTTCATACAAATGATAAATTTAGACTTGGTCTATTTCTATAACGCCAAAAAGAAAGCTCAACTTTGAATCAAGAATTAGTTAAGCCCTTTTTTCTGCAATGCTAGGAAAGCATGGAGAGAAGCAGAGAGAATTCTAGAAGATCATCTTAAGTTACACAAAATTTTTAGGTGGATGCCATATGACCCTCATGGCTTTATCTATGATAGAAGAATGAAGCACAGGCTATCACCCTACATACACCATAGAATCCTAGAGATTGAACAATTTGCCAATATGGATGAATGGAGGGAAGGGACCCTGGTAGAAACTGATAGTGAATAGGTCAATATAGAAAATGTTATGAGGGATCTTGAGAAAACACTTGACCTGGATTGTTTTGGGTAGATACGACTTGAGTCTTCTCAAAGGTCAGGGATTAGTGCCTCTACAGCTGGAACCTCTTAGCAGCATTCATAGGATACCAGTACACCAGCTACAAAAACATCCAAGGAAAAGGGACCGGAGACTAGTACTCAAGCTACAGAACAATCTACAATGTCTAAACAACCTGAAACTTCTAAGGAACAGGCCCAAATGTGCACTCCTCCAACTCAAGGCAATGTTGGAGAACCCCCAATCTTGCAGAATCCTCTGAATGAGGAAAGAAATAAAAAGAGAGACAAGGAATTAGCTACCCCTGCCAATGGACCCTCAGAACAGCCCGGTGCTCAAAGGGAAAGGCTAAATCCTCTTTTAGAGGAATAATTTGTTGAAGAGACTACTGATAGTAAAAGAAAAGAAGGTGTAGCTAGTCATCAAACTTTCCCAGTAGGTGGGACATCCACTAGCTCATAGAGACAGGAGCTAGAAAGACAACAAAGTGCAGAGGTATCATCTTTCAGGCCACCAGGAAAAAACACTTTAGATATCAAGAAGAAGTTGACAGAAATAAAAGCTAGAAATGATCCATTAAGGCTCCAGGTTTGCAATCAATATTTGAAAATGGCTCCCACTAATAAAAACAGATTGATGTCATCCTATGACATCAAATAAGGTAAAATGATAATGATTTATTTCAAACCTAAAGTGCAGTAGCCTCAATTAGCAGCAGATTACCTCAGAACCAATTTTGAGGTCATGGCAAAGGATATTCATCCCTTGGACCAAATTGAGTAGCACAAACGGATAGGGGAGATGATCTATTCTACATTAACTGGAAAGGCCATGATGGCCCAAAGACTGGAGAATTCTTTAAATAATACAACTTCCCAATTACAGCTGAAGAAAGCCTCCTCACATGCTAAAGACAATAGAATAAAGTCTTTAGAGGAAGTGATCATTGGGTTAGGTCATAACCCGAAAAATGTGAAGGTTGTAGAAGCCTTAATTAAAAAGAAAGATGAAGACATAGTTGTCTTAAGAAAGTAGCTAAATTTTCCTCCTTCCAGGCATCCACAGACTGCTGAGATCATACAACAAAGGTCTGAAGAAGAGCTTATGGATTTTCTCCTAAAGCTTAATGAAAGGCTGAACGAGACTGAACAAGAATTGGAAAAAGCATTGAAGGACAAGCAGGGAGATTCGACCTCTTAGCATCCCAATGTGATACCAGTAGTCTCAATCGCAGTCCCTTCAACCCTTGGAACAGCCCTAGCACCAAGCATTCTAGCAACCACAGCGAAAGTAGTCACAGGTCCAACCACAGAAGTAGGTACAGGAATAGGAACAACATCAGCAGGGATTTCAAATCTAAATATAGAGGAGCTAATAAAATCAATGGAAGAGATTAAATTGCAAGTTTAAAAGCTAGAAAAGGTCAAAGAACAATATGTTACCTTAGAACAAAGGTATGATCTCTCAAAGATAAATGTTGCAGAAAAAACAAGGGAAATTAAAGGATTAGAAAACAAGGTAAAATCATTAGAAAAAGACCATACATTTGACAAGCCCTTGGCAGATACTAGAAAGATTCTTTGGACCAACATCACTCAATCAATAAATGATGTTTGGCCATCAATCCAAATAATTTTTGAGCAAATTGATTTGGTAAGGGTAGCCCGAGAAGAGATTCAAAGGACAAGAGCAGAATTAGAAAAGATCCCTGAGGAAGCCACCAGGCTCATAAATTTTTTGAATAACAAGAATAAGTACCAGCTTGAAAAACTAGGCATTGAAGACAAAACAGGGACTATTCTAGAAGTCAAAAGGGTATTAACTAAAAGGTCTCTGATGCAAAATTTAGAAAGAAGATGCCATGACATGCAGGAGGAAATTAATGCTTTTGTGGAGAAATTTGGTATTTTGCAGAGCAAACGGCTACCTAGTCCTTTAGTTATTAATGACAAATTAATGAGACATATAGATTATGTGGACAAATTGAATCAATATGCAGGAAACCAGGCAAGTTCATCAACAAGTGCATCAGCATCTAAGGCATTGCCTACAGGCAGAGTTCTCTATGACAGTCTAAAGAACCTATTCTATGCCAAGCATGAACTAAAGCACTTGTTTCCAATCCAGCCTACCTTTTTTAGGTACACAGAAACTGATGAAACCCTCAGAAAACTTCAAAACACCGAAATACCACAGCCAAAATGGTAGGAAGAAATGTTAGAAATTTTGTAGTTTCTCCTTGGTAAAAGGCAAATTTTGGTTATTTACTACAGTCAATGATAGTGAAAGAGGATAAACACAGATCAAATAGGTAAAGAGTATCAGAGCAAGTTCAAGTGTATCAGTAAGAAGATAAAAATAGAGCAACCAGCACAGAATTACATCAAAGACAACAAGATTCCAAATCACAGGGCCTAACTCTAGCACACTATCAAGAATAGGGACAACAAACCATCCGTTTGCCTCTATCTATTATCTACGAGACCATCTGGCCCTATTTCCATGTAACATATGGTTAGTCATCCTAGAATATATCTCACTTTGTTATTAGATATTTTATTGTAAAAGTTTTGTATAAATACCCCCTCATTTAGAGTATTGAGGGTGGATTCTTAGACATTGTTCTAAAACTGATTATTTTGGAATAAAGTGTTGTTGGACAAACTTTGCATAGCTGGCTGAATGAAGAATTAATGCAAAGGACTTTTTACAGGATTCATGTGTTGAACACCAGACAAATAAGTATCTTATATCTCATGTGCTATTGTTTTCTTGTTTATTATATCAATTATGTTCCATATCTGAATATTAAAACGAAAAAGAATAATTCAGAAAGTGCTTAAGTGAAATTTGTCTTCAATCGTTTTTGTTCTCGATATTTTCTTCTATACTAGCATAAACAGTGAATTCTTAATTGCTCATGTTTCCTAGTTTATTCATTTTAATCATTTAGTAAAGAATTCTTAATTGCTCTTTATTAGTAATTAGTCAAGTTCTCTTCTCTTAAAATATGTTGAAGGATTCTTAATTGCCCTTCATCCCTTTTAAGTCCATCCCATCTTTTCAAGTCTCTATTTGCTCCCTGTTTAGCTATCTTGCTCTGTGAAGCCATCCTTTGTTGAGAAACCAAATCCAATTGAGCCATTTTCTTTGACTCCGTTAGCCCAATGGACTAAGCTATTCTGTTCTACCCCTCTGCTACTAAATTTCACCACCAAATCTAATAAAATCTCAAATATTTCATAACTAGCCTAAAACCTTATAAAACAAAGCTAAATCTAAAAGAGAGAGCCCTCTCTAGGTACAGATTGGTTAGATTATGTACCGAAAAGTTGGTTTGTGGTTACCTTGGACCCCTTTCCCCTTCTTACAACTTGTGGGAAAATCTGAGTGATAACAGGACCACTAATGTACTTCTACATGTTATTTGCACTAAGCTCCAAGCCATCCCTAATGGCCTCTCACCTTAGTTGCTCCATGTACATGTCAATCTCTAGCCAAACTTGGTTCTTATGTTTAGCCTCGGTGAGGGAACCGATTGAAGGGATCATGTGCATTCTCACCATGACATCCAAACTCTTGTACAACCATGCATATGAGGCCTGTATGTTGGTGACGAATGGGGCAAGTTTCTCATAGTTTTGGATTAACATCCAAACCTTTTCTTTCTCCATCTCTACCTGAGGCTTCATCATCTTTGGCAAGTGAAGCAAGACCCCTTTTTACCGCATTGTCCACTCTTACACATGGGTGATGGAACCATGTATGTTCTTGAGAGTTTGAAAAAACTTTTTGATCTACTTCTCTAAGCCATGCACATCGACAAATTATTTATGCATAGTGACAAATCCATCACAGAACTTTTGCATGGTATTCTCAAGTGTTGATATTTCATCAAGTATCAATTTCCTCATCTCTACCATTGCAGAAACTATGCTCTACTCTCTGAGTTGTTTTGCCTCTTGCCTAAGAGCCTACAATTACTTCACCATTTTTTCATTCTCAACTAGTAGGAACTTTGGATTTGATCTTATGGCTCTTGCATAGGCCAAAGTGGAATTAAAAGGGGCAACTGGATGCTTTCTGACATATGCCAATATCACCCTTTTCTTCATGAATGTAGGTGATGCATGATAATTCAGAAAGTTCTTCCTCCACGCCTGTACAATATTCTTCTGCAACTTGTCAAATGAAATATTGTACACATCCATAATTAGATCATCATCAAAGAGAACAAACTGTCCTTTCTCACTCGAGATTGGTTCCAACACTAGAGGTGGTGGATACTGAGAGGTTACCTCAGGTGCTCTCAACATAAGGTCGACGTCTTCATTCTGTGGCTCTTATCCCAACTCCATGTTTGTCACTTCAATCAGTTTCTTAATCTGCTAAGCAAGCTCCTGATCCTGCATCTGTTCACACTCTTCTTTAGTTTCTGGCTATTTTGACTCATCAACCTATATGGGCATTATTTATTCTATCATCACACCTTGCCTTTCTTCTTCATCCTATTTTTGCTTCTCTTTCCTTTCTCTCCTTCTCGGCTCTTGCTCTTCTGTCAACTTCTTCTGTGTTTCCTACAATGTTTGTTATTCTTCCTCCAGCCTTTTCTTTTCTTTCTTCCTTCGATCTTCCCTCTTTATTTGTTTCTCCCTCCTTTCCTCTGTTTCCAAAGCTTCTTTCTCAGTGATAGGATCTACTCTCATCTTGTAGCTTTGCTTTGCCTCTGGGCTCTTTGCAATATTCCTCTTGCCCTTGTCCTACACTACATTTATGCTTATTGTTTTTGTTGTTGTTGTTGCTTCCTGTGTTATCGTTGCCTATAGTGCAGCCTTCCAAGCTATGGCTATACTGACCGTTTCGTGGAGCTTGGAGTCATTGTAACAGTATCTCCAAGGGTCCTCCTTGTGCTAGTGAAATTTCTTGTGGATCCATGGATATTACACCTCTGCACAGTGGTTCTCAAAAATACCATGGGGATCATACGGATTAAAGTCCTTGGTGTCGAGCTCAAACTTCAATATCTCCTTAGCTTCGACATCCACATCTATCAAGCTCTTAATCTCATATAACACAATATGAAAAGGAAGAGTAGGCCATGGTGCCTTCTTCTTCTTGTGCAGTCATGCTAATAACCCTATAGAGAGGTGATATGGGAGCTCTTGCATGACCAGCTTGTCTGTGACATACCTTGGTAGAACATGCATATGCGTCTCTCCACCAAACAATCTTATGAAGGTGCCACTGGGTGAGGCATACCAATATGCAATGTTAAGTATCACCTCCATCGCTTCATGGGACATGCAAGGTGGATCATGCTCAAACATCAACTTGTACAATGGGATGATGAAATCATCAATCAGCCTTGCCATTACACCTCGGTAGCTGCAATCGGAAAGCAACCTGCAATAAATTTTGACGACAATCTCTTTCGGTGTCCATGTGAAACTCATGCTAGGAAATTGATGTTGGGCACAGATTGCATCCAGTAAGTATGTAGACATGTAGAATCTCACTTGCTCATCCTTGGGTGGATTCCAAGCATTATTCACATGGAATTTCAAATGATAAGCCAATAAGTCCAACCAGCTGAATGGCATTCCATCACTCACCAACTGGTCCAATACAACTACCCAAACTTCAGGAAAGGTCTTTGTTCTCTCTTGACCATATATTCATCATGCAAAGATTATCAAGAACTGGTAAGCCTTCCTGGGAGACTTTGCCTTGTAAACATGATTGGGTGTTCATCTGAACTTTGATGTCTCTTTCACCTAGTGCTTGATTATATCTCTCGTGTTCACCTCGTTGTTGGTGGCATAGAAAAGTGTATCAATGCGCCTCACTGGCTGAGGTAAATGATACATCTGATGATATTTCTCCACCCTAAAGGTGGAAATGTCTATCCCACTGGCACTACTCAATGTCATAATCTCGAGGTCTCTGTGTTAGACAATCGAACTGATAATGTCTACACATGGGAAGGCGAAGTACCTGCATGCAAGCTTGTATAAGCTTGACCGTTGGATACTTATATAAACCTATTATTTCTCTATGTCTTCCTTGAAGTCCTCTGAAAAAGTATCCTTGATTTGTTGCTATGTCAACTTTGTGCCCTTCTTAATGAAAAACTAAGTGTCTGCATAAACTGGCAAGTTAACTGACACCTTCTCAACTACTTCCCCAGTACTACTCTCGACAATTTCATTTGATGTAGCTCTCTTGGAAGCCATGTTTACTTGTAACTACTAGAGAGGTTCTCAAAAACATATATACTTGGAGATAGAGTGGACACTCATGGAATGAAAATGTTGTCTTAAAACCAAAAGTATTTCAAGACAAGATCAAACAACAAACCAGGCTAATGCTGGGATGGATTGTGCAATTCCCCTTCAAAAACGTGACTGGCTTCCTACTGGAACTATGCACTACATAGTCTAAGAAGTCAGTGGGGGGGGGGGGGATTTCTAACTGGAACTATGCAATGCGCACTTTAGTTTGGGCATAATCCAGAAGAGACTGCGCATTGTGCAGTCTCATTGGCTAGGACTAGGAGACTGGCTCATGGAAATGTGTAGTGCACAGTTGGAGCCAGGCCAAGGAAACCTTCGTGTAGTTCCAAAAGCCATGGTAGATGCCTTGAGATCCCAAAATGTGCAGTGCATGCAAGTTAAAGCAAGATACGGGGAAGGGAATCCTAGATTTGCACAAGGGGAGTGTGAAAACTAGCAAATATGAAGAATGGTGTGATGTTTAGTGTAGATATAACTAAATGATGATGCATTCAAGTAAAACAAGTGTAGGAATCAATCAAACTAAAGGAAAATGAAGCAAGTGCAGAGATTCACTGCAATGACGACCATTAGTGAAAAAATGGGGCAATGCATGTGACACTTGGGAAGGGAAATGAAAAACTTGAAACAACACTTATACAAGCTTAAACAAGTTAAAATGACAACATTCATTAAACAAAACAAGTGAAACAACACTCTGAAAAGCTAAACAAGAAAAAACGATAGAAAAAGTGGCAAAAGGCTAGAAAACCAAAAATTACCTAGAAAAAATGACGATGATCGCACCGAAGGTTCCTTGATCTCCTCGAGAATGTCATAGCTCCAATATTGAATGTGAAAATGAGCTCTGAAAACATCAATTAAATATATTTGGTTGATTTATGGTTTATGATGTGAAGGCAAAAAATCAAGGAAAAAGTGACACTTGGCGGAAATTTCTAAAATAACTCAAGTGCCTCCTTCAGACTGCTAAAAATGGATCCCTATTTTCTAGGGATTCTTTTTTTTTTGTTTTTTTATTTTTTGTTTTTTTTGAAATGCTTCCATGCATTTCCTAGAGAGATTGTGCAGTTCTGGGAGGGATTGGGCAACTTACTGGCTCATGCATTAAACATCTTCTAAGTAGGA
Organism: Pinus taeda; assembly: GCA_000404065.3. NCBI lineage: Eukaryota > Viridiplantae > Streptophyta > Pinopsida > Pinales > Pinaceae > Pinus > Pinus taeda. The sequence goes on from APFE030088456.1 coordinate 32,812, forward strand.
AGCTTCTGCACAAATTCTACATTGAGTGGCTCTAGGTTTCCTCTCATTCTCTATGCAATTTCCCAACTGAAGGTTGGTTGTCAACTAGGTCTACGCAATTTTGTAGCTGAAGGCTCACTATCAGCTTGGAATTTGCAATTCCTAAGAGCAAGGTTGGGATCCCTCAAGGATTGCGTAGTTCTCTAAGGCAATCCTGGAACTGGGTGGAAACCAAGTCAAAAGATCAATGTGTGGGTTAAACAGTAAACCAAATGAGAAAAAACAAACCATGATGTAAAGGAAGAGTCTCAATCAAAGCACAAGTCCTTGGGTCAATGAAAGATTAGTTTTTTTGATTTAGGAGGGAGGCTCCAAAATGAAGCATGGGAAAAATTTTGGAGGGTGGTTGTAGCTGCCACAACATTGGTGACACACTAGTAGAACTCTAGCTCTCTTTATGGACCTTGTCTCATGTAAAGTGAGTCTAAATCCTTAGGAAGTACTGTCCAATTCTTTGATTGTCAAGCTTCTTCACTATCTTAAGTTAAAGATGTAGTCTCCACCATTCTCTTTATAGACTATCATATTTTTAGTTTCATCTTTGGTGTTGCTCCGCTGCCAGCAGACCTGGACAGTACCCTGACAAAGTCACTTCAAGAACACTAAGAATTGCTCCGCTGCAAGTGAGCTTGGACATCACCTTGGCAGAGTTACTTGCTTCACCTCTTTGTGCAGGAAGGATTTCTCTTCTTTCTCCTTTATTTTATTTTTTTCATTTTTTTCAATTTTCAAAGAATTGTGCATAGGAACTTATTTACTTCATGAGGTGGAGGAGGGATTCTAACCTATTGAGAGTAGAAGAGGTTGTCCCTTCAGATAAGTATGTTTATATATACCTATGAGATACTTGTTAATGTTTTCACCCTCTCCTTATTGTACTTGGTTGAGTTGATAAGGGTTAACCGAATATAGAAAACCAATTAGAGTAGATAGTAATAATTAGGAGAGCAAGCATCATGGTTTCACCATGATTCTCTTTGAAAGGAATTTATTTTCCATCAAGGTATCCTTGACTAGAAGAAACAAAAGATTCTCATAAAGAGAGGGAATAAACGTATAACTTAATCTTGTTAGTTGTACAAGTTCCTCTTGGATTTCACCCTGCTTATCTCAAGAAGCCAAATGTGGTTTCATGAAGAAACTAACCTATGGGTGCAAAAGAAAAAAAGCAAAGGAAAGAAGTGAGACAAAGCAAAACAAAGTAAGCAAATAAACAAAACAAGAAAGAAAACAATACTCCTGCTCCTAAGCTATGCATAACATGGGCCAACTCCCGTGAAGTGATATTTCAAATGCATCCATCAGCGCATTGGTTGGACCATGTAGGTGACAACATGATTGAAAAGAAATATATTCAAGAAAACCAACCAAGAAATATACAACAATGTAAATCAAATCGTTCGAAGCTTGAATGCATCCACAATAAAATAAAAAATTGAAAGTAGAGGAAAGGAACTCTGTGGATGTATCACAATGTCCTATCACATTGCACATGGAAGACAATCATGTACACACCTTCAAACTTCACGAATGATCAAACATCAAGAAAGAAGAAAAGTTCCACTTCGCAAAAATTCTCGCTACATATGACTCCTCCAATGCATGATCAATAGGATCATGTAATTCTGGTGGAGGATGCGAAAAAAGTGAAATGGATTGATTTTTAGTGTAAAAAAGAGAGTGATGAGGAGCCTCAGGAGATTCAACATATTTCTAATCAGAAGTGGAACTAACCTCAAGACTACAAGGACCTAACATAACCATCAGCGCAGGAGGAAGTGCCTCGATAGGTTGAGGAGTTTCCACTTCATTAGAAGATGGATCATCAAAGACAAGTGGCTTAGAGAGATAAACAATAGGTGAATAAGAATCATGATCAGATGAGTGAGTGAAAATATCATGAAAAACTCAATGAGAAAATTCAATATGAACAATGACATCCTCATTATCTAACAAATTGTAAGAGGAGCTGATGGAAAACAAGAATTTTCACACTTTGAGTTTTGGGAAATGTAAGATGAGTGATTGGGTGGATCCAGGAAAAAAGATTTGTCCTCTCCTCAATCAAATGAAATACTTACACCCCACATGTTTTTTGAATGAAGTGGAAACATCCAGAGATGAATTTTCACAACATGGAACAAAAATGGCATAATCGTGGAAGATGTCATGATAAAGTGGATGAGGTGTGGATGAAAGGAGGTCATCCTTCACCATAGATTCTTGTTTAGACTCCCACACATACACATAAAAAATGATAGCGTAGGTTTTCTATTCAACACCAATTGCTTCCAAAACTTGATCCTCATGAGCATCACATGCGGTGTCTAAAATGGATGAACACAACATGCGAAAATCTAGAGGATCAAAGGAAAGCAGATGATACCACGTGACAACCATCAAGCTTGCAGCCCAAATATGCACAGAAATCCTCAGCAGATCGAGTAGGAGGATATGGTAATAGTTTAAAAGGCAGGTTCACAACCTCTCCCAACACGTCCTACGAAGCTAGAGTTGTTTGATGAGAAGGGGACAAAGGGTCGCTTGGGATAGCAACCTTGTCTGTCTCAGATTTAAAATTTCTAACACCGATGTATGTTAGGAGAGAGTCAGAAGTTTCTAACTCATGTCAATTCTTAGAGATGTGAACAAGATAATGAAGTCTTCCCTCCATAAATTTCTAGTCAACTTCATCTTCAGGAAATTCATAATAGTAATGTTGGAAATAATACTGAGAGGGGGGGGGTGAATTAGTATTATCAAGTCAAATATTCCTTTTCCAAAACAAATGATATACGCTACTTCAGTTAGTTAAACATGTGTATATACGCATCTATGCAGAAGGAAAACCGCGTATACAAGGCAAGCTTTTAATTTACTTTATCTTTCTGATGATGATTGTTAATCTGTGTTGCAGAAACAAATAACCAGTAACCATAGACAGTAAAACAGAACAGAAGGAAAATCACGCATAAGAACACAAGATATAAGGTGGAAACCCAATGTGGGTGAAAACCACCTGCTACAATTCATCTCTATCTTCTTTTAAATTAGAAACTTCTTTTACAATGTACTGGTGCAGTCCTTTACCAGTACGCAAGTTGCAACCTGCAGAGAGCTACAACCCTCTGTCGTTCTCCATCTTCTCCTGGAAGGGAGCTACAACCCCCTTTAGCTCTTGCACTAGCCAAGATACTAGTACATAGGTGCTGGCCTACTGAAGGCAACAACCTTCTCTTTCTTCCAGGGACCACGTTTCATAAATTTTCAGACTGGATCCATAAACGTCAATCAATCATTAAGAATCAACCAATCTCCTTTCCACCAATTAGATCTGAATCAAGTAGATACTTCTCTGACAGCTGTACCCAAAACACAGTACTAGAAATCAGACACCAAACACTGAACCCAGAACACAGCAGCAATAAACAGAAGCAGCTAGATCACAACTTAAAGTACATATGTTGTTTCAATAACCTGCAACATGCGTGCATACGCTTCTGTGTTTGGAACAACCTGCATATACGCTGTTTTCATTCACTAAACTTGCGTGTATACGCGCCTTCGCTTCACTAAACCTACGTACAGATCTATAAAGGATAACTCGCTCTTTCAGATATTCAAAAACACTAATTAACCCAGATTATCTGTGTTATAGATCAAGCAAGCGCCACATATAATAGACCAAAATCATATAAAGATACTATCATTCAAGCTTAAAGATTATGACCCATCAAATAGAACTTATCCTTCTTCTTTGCGCCAAGGTACCTCCTTTATTCAGATCCAAATCTGCACCATAACCCAATTACCAGCATTCAGATCTACCACTTTTCAGATATTCAATAAAAATTCCGATGATCATTTGCCACATGATCTCCTTCCTCTTTTATAGTCTTAGGCCTTCCACAATACCATGGTCCAAAACCATAACATTTCAATACCATGAACCCAAAACTAGGGATCACACATCTGACGAGACGCCATGGTCCAAAACCATAGGTTCAAATCCCAAGGACTAACTACCATGGACCAAGAGTAAGTTCCCCAACATATACGTGCTTTTGTAACGTATAACACGCGTGTATATGCATCTTCGTCTAGATGAACCTGCGTATATGCCTTTTTCTTCTTTCTGAGTGCCTGAACTGAGATCTGTCACCAAGATGAGTTGCCATCAAGGACAACACCAGAGCCATAGCATCAAACCTATGCCATAATGCCAACAATCCCCCCCTTTGGACTTGATGGCAACACTAAGATCCTCTTTCATTCTCCACCTTTGCCATCAAGGACAACACCAGAGCCATAGCATCAAACCTATGCCATAATGCCAACAATCTCCCCCTTTGGACTTGATGGCAACACTAAGATCCTCTTTCATTCTCCACCTTTGTCATCAAGGTCATAGGGTTGTGCTCCCCCTGAGTACGTGCTGAAATCTCTGCCCTGTTGTGCTGACCATGCTCCCCCTGACTGTAGGAAAGATCTGCAAAAGATGTTCTTCAAGACGAACCATGACATATACCTTATAAAAGACCTTCCTATCACCACAAGACTCAATACATACATCCTTTTCAATCATCATTCAGATCAGCAACCATGATTTCCTTCTGTTCTCCCTCTGCACTTGTTCCACCAATAACAGCTGTGAACAAGAACCACAAGCTTCTAAGACAATGCCAACAATGCATCATTAGAAGTTTATCTTCTCCCCTTGAACCAGTACCTGATGGTCTCTTTCAAACCCATATCAGACAACTTCCAACCAGAGTCCGTCCCTTCTAATATCCATCAAACCACATATACGCGACTTTCTCTGCACCAGCCAGCGTATGTACGCGGATCCTCCTCAGGAAACACGCGTACGCTCATTTTTCTCTAAAACAGACAAGTTTAACAGCAAGATGATGCATCAACTACTCCCAGCTTCTGTCTGAGATATTCAAAAGTTTCCCTGGGCAGAGGTTTGGTGAGAATATCAGCAACTTGTTCCTTAGAAGGAACATACTCCAATTTGACCTTTTGTTCCAACACTTGTTCCCGAAGAAAGTGATACTTGATCGGTATGTGCTTGGTCCTTGAATGCATGACATGATTTTTTGAAATGCTGATTGCACTTGTATTATCACATAAGATGGAGATAGGTGGTGTACAAGTGATCTAAAAATCCTGCAAGGTTTGCATCATCCAAAGGAGTTGAGTGCAGCAAGATGCAGCTGCCACATATTCCGCTTCAGCTGTAGATAAGGCAATCGAACTCTGTT
>APFE030088458.1:0-16554 GCA_000404065.3 Pinus taeda
TGGCTTTTAAGCCAATCGGCACTATTTGTTCGTTTTCTCTTCTAGGCTCTTTGGATTTTGGCCTCTATCCACTTAGATCCCTCTGAGCACTAAGCAATCATTGTTAAACATCTTCAGGGATGGTGGCCACCTGTTCTGCAATGGAAGGGGCCATCGGCGCTTTAGAAATCACTAAAACAATCGTTCTCTATTTACACAGAGAAGACATAGAAACACTATAAAAATCCACCCAAATGCATTTTCTCAGACCTGAAATATTATTAGTTCTGCCTTATAATCCTTTCAGATCCATCTTTGGGCGCTATCGCAAGTGATCATGATCCTACGGTTGTTATTGATTTCTGGTGGCTAACGCAAACAAAGATTACCCGCCCAAAAAGTGTGGTTTTCTCTCTCCAGTGCCTGGGCACGTGGCAGACAGTGTATGGGCTCGAGCGGAGCCCGACCAATACCACTTACCGCCTACGGCCCACCCGAAATCTCACTTGTTACGGAACTCAAAACATATATCGTTGCATATATAAACCCTTTCGGGTCTGTTTTATTGCATCAGGCATGTTTCCTTTACATTTCATTTATTTAACGAAAATGTGAAATACACAGAAAAACCCATTTTCTGAAACTCAAAACATATGAAATTTCATCCATAATCCTATCGGGTCCGGCTATCGCAGTCACATTTGTTTTCAGCCCCCGCTCCTTTGCATTGCTCTGATGCGATATTGCGATATCGCAATCACACATTGCATAGTCCCCGGGCCTTTGTATAAGTGCTCCACTGTATTTTACCGATGCGATATTGCGGGTTAACCTGGGATGTCGATCTGCATGCTTGATCGACGGTCCTTATTGACCCGCACTGATTGTTGTCGCAACTTTCACATGATAGCCTCCGATAGCCTCTGCTTTCCATCTTCGATTGCGACATCAGATTTGGACCGTTGATCGGCCAGATCCGATGGCTCCTATGCAATGTCATTCAAGCCTTCGATAAACTCTGTTTTTCACTGTTTCTTCATGTTTTTCAAGCCCGATAGTGTAATCAGCCATTTTTTTTAAGTTCATCCTTTTGCAATAATTTTTTTATTTTGAAGACTTAGAGGTTTTTAGGACCCATTTTGGATCACGCCTTCCCACTGAAAAAAAAAATTGGATCACAAAAAGTTGGCTTTTAAGCATCAATCAAGTGAGGATACAACTTCCTCACTTGTCCAATCTCTATCCATATTTCACTACTTGGTTTTGAACCTTTGAGTCCAATTCTCAGGTACTCAACATCCCCTCTACGCATAGTTCTCACCTTCCTGTGCAGAATTGTGTCTTCCTGCAACTCATTGAGATATTGAGGCAACAGATCATCAATAGAAGGCAACTGACTTTGCTTTTCAGGATCTTCAACCAATGAAGGTTCATATAGTATCAAGTTATCTGCATTAATGACTAAATAGATATGCATATAAGCTGGAAAATCAAGGTGAAAAGAGTTTTCACCAATTTTCTCAAGTATCTTGAAAGGCCCATACCTTATTGGCTTCAGCTTCTTACCTTCACCTTGCATTTTGTCTTTGTTGATGTACAACCAAACTTGATCACCAACTTGGAAGCTATGCTCAATTTGATGCTTGTCATGCCTTGCCTTGTACTTGGCCTGGCTTCTCTCCAATTGTTCCTGCACTACCTAGTGAATTTCTTGGATTTTTTCAATGAAACTGGTTGTTTTGTCCACATCACTGTGTTCGTCAACTGCTATGTCTTTACTAAAGACAAAATCCAAGGGAGACTTTGGTGTAAAACCAAAACAAGTCTCAAAAGGAGATCTCTGTACATAAGAGTGCTTGGCACAATTGTAAGCATGTTTCACATAACACAAATGTTCATCCCAAAGCTTGAGATGCTTGCTACAATAGCCCCTGAGAAAGTTTGGCCATTTGTTTGTGGATGAAATGATGTGCTTTTCTTCAATCTGGTGTCCATCAACTCCCATAGACTTGAACAAAACTTCCCAATGAATCAGGAATCTCGATCAGATACAATAGAAGTGGGTGACCCAAAATGAACCCTTACATGCTGAAAGAACAACTTCGTTGTTTGTTCAGTTGTAATCTTCTTGTTACAAGGTATTAAAATACACATTTTGTTGAATCTATCCATAATAACATATAAACAATCATGACCTTTTCTAGATTTTGGCAATCCCCCAACAAAGTCCATGGAAACACTTTCCCAAGGACGAGAAGGAACTGTAAGTGGAGTGTACAAACCTAATTTTATATTAGTGGGCTTGCTTGTAGCACACATGGTACACACTTTAATATATATAGTAATTGTTTCATGCATTCTTGGCCAATAACAGAACCTTTGCAGCTGTGCAACTGTTTTACTTACACCAAAATGACCTTATATTAGAGAAGTATGTGCTTCTCGGATTATGTTAACTCTTTCATTTTGAGGAATGCATAAATTTCCCAAATGATATAAGAGTTGGTCCTTAACATTATAATCCAATTCTCTACTTGTTTTCCATGACTTAAAGTTGCATATACATCCTTAAAATCTACATCTTGAGCATATTTTTCAATGTAGCTTTCATGAAATACTGAGTTATGCTTAAGTATAGTAGATGAATTTATGATTGGTCTTGATAGCATATCTGAAACCTTATTATGTATGCCCTTCTTATATCTGATGACAATATGAAACTACTATAGGAAACCCATCCACCTATAGTGTCTTAATTGCTGCAATTTAGTTTGTGAGTGCAAATATTGAAGTGGTTGATGATCTGTATGTATAATTGTTTCTTTGCCCATTAGGTAATGTTTCCACTTTTTCACACTTTGTACCAAAGCATACAATTCATTGTCATATGTGGGATAATTAACTACTGCAGAAGTAAATGTCTCAAAATGATAACATATGGGTTTACCAAGTTGCATCAACACTGCTCCCATGGCATAGTCACTAGCATCTGTTTCAATCTCAAATGGTCGTTGAAGATCTGGCAGTGCTAGTACTGTTGCTATACTAATTTTTTCTTTCAAGGTGTCGAAGGCTTTTTGTTGTTTGCCTCCCCACTAAAACACCTTGTTCAATCTTGTTAAAGCATGTAAGGGAGCTGCAATCAAGGAAAAGTTAGCAAAAAACTTTCTCCAATATTGTGCTGCTCCTAGGAAACTCCTAATTTCTGTAGCAGATTTGGGTTTAGGCCAATTCACAATGACTTCAACCTTAGAGGGATCTATCTTCAGTTCACCACCCCTTACAATAGGACCCAAACAATTTAAATATTTTTTGCCAAATTCACATTTTGATAACTTCACATAGAGATTTTCTCTTTTCAAAACATCTAAAGTTTTCTTTACATGCTTCAAGTGTTCTTCCCATGTTTTACTGAAAACAAGAATGTCATCTAAATATTCAATTACAAAATCATCAATAAAAGGTGGGAGTACATCATTCATAACTCTCATGAAAGTGGCAAGAGCATTAGTTAAGACAAAAAGCATAACCAACCATTCATACGACACTTGATTTATCTTGAAAGCAGTCTTCCATGCATCTTGTTCTACAACTCTGACTTGATGATAGCCACTACGCAAGTCCAACTTGGAAAAGTAAACTACTTCTTTCAACTGATCTAATAGATCATCAATGCGAGGAAGAGGATAATGATTCTTGATCGTTATTTTGTTCAGTGCTCTGTAATCAATGCACATCCTCCACGATCCATCTTTCTTTCTCACCAACACAATTGGAGATCCACATGGTGATGTGCTTGGTCTTATGAACCCTTTATCGAGTTGCTCCTGTACTTGCTTCCTTATCTCTATATTCTCTAAAGCGGATAACCTGTACGTTCTGATGCTAGGAAATGGAGCAACTTGCTACAAATGAATATCATGTACTATTTCCCTTTTGGGTGGCAGACCTTTAGGTTCTTGAAATAGGATATCATATTCTGACTTCAAATACATTGGTTTTATCAAGGTTCTTTTCCTTTACAACCATTAGTAAAAATTGCTTGCATGAATTTACATTCTTTTCATCTACCCTGAGTTTATGAGAGAGTAGTTATTTTTGAGTTTATGAGCTCTTACAATATATTCTATTCCATCTTTATTGAGTTGATACTTATTTTCATCTCTATAGAAAATGGCTTTTCTATCATACAAGTAAGGACTTCCTAAAACAATACCACATATATCCAAGGGGAATATATCTAACTCAACCTCATCTACAAAAGTTGACCCAATAGCAAACCTAAGTTTACATTGTCTTGTTGCTTGTAGCTTTGCTTTATCACATACCCAACCTAATGGATATGGCTTCTTGTGAGGTGTTGTTAGTAAGCCGAACTTCTTTACAATTGTTTCAGAAATCAAGTTTACTTGTGAACAACTATCAAATAAAGTATCAATATTTTGGTTCTTGGAAATAACTCTAATATGGAAAAGCTCATGCCTTTTCCTCTCATTATCTTCATTATAAATAGATTGAGCAGAATTACTTGTAGATGCTTCAGAATTTTTACCTTTTATACTTGTGGCTATGACTATTGTTTCATTGTCTGAGTCTGACCTCAAGTCTTTCTGAATAGTAGCAACAAGCTTCTTATTCTTACCACCAAACTTCTTAGGTTTCATCTCCAGATGCAAAGACCAGCAGTGTTCATCATCGTGTCCATCCTTCTTGCAATGAGTGCATGAAGGTTTGTCTTTCTATACAATGTTTGTCTTCCTCTCCTTCCATTTATGCTTCTTCTTTTCCTTGTTCTTTCTTGCAGAGGGTTTTGATGATCCCCCAATCTCTGGGTTCACATTCTTGCCTCTAGCCTCTAGATGTGTAGCCTGAACTGATACATCATTTAGGCTAGTGGGGTTAAACATGAGAATGGTGTGCTTCAAATAGCTATGTCGACCACCTATATACTTCAACAAAGTTTAAGGTGAGTCTAGAGAAATGCCTACGGTTAAAGCTCGTTTTATAAATTCCTGGGTATAGCTTTGTACACTTTGGCCCTTTAATTGCCGAAGAGTTTGCCAACTCATCATTTCTTGCTGCATATAAGCTAGTGGATAGAATCGTTTTTTAATGGCAGAAACAAATTCATTCCAGGTAGAAATAATTTTACCATGCTTCTTCAAATCAGCTTGTGTCTTGCCTTCCCACCAAACTAGTGCAGTTACTCCAAGGCGAAGGCTAGACAGCTGAATTTTTCTCCTCTCTGAATCAATGTTCTGCACCCTCTAATATACATCAATCTGTCTAATCCAGTTATGTAGATTTTTTGCATTTAATTCTCCATCATAGATTGGAAAATCAAACTTTACATCTAATTTAATCAAGGATGTTTTCTTCTTTTTCTTTTTAGAGCTAGGAGATGAGGATGATGGAGGTGATGGTGGAGGAGATGATGGAGGAATCTTTTCCCTTTCCCTTTGCCCTCTAGGGCATTTAGAGAAGGTTCTTCTGCTCCCTTGTCTTGTTTAGATGTTGAAGTACTTTCACCTCGACATTTCTTAAATTCTCGATACATCTCTTCCACCATGGCTCTCATGGTCATGAAACTGTCCATGAATTGAGATTCTGATTCCAATGGGACTTGTTCTGCCATTCTCCTCCTAGGATAGACTCTTCCAATTTCTGGATTAGCCTCAACAAGTTCTCCTTCTCCTAATTTGAGCTTTGACCTAGTTAGCATTCAACAATCCAGCACAAGCTTATCTAACCTTAGCAAACCTAAAGCTCTGATACCACTTGATTTGAAAATGAGATCTTAGACTAATATTAAGGTATTACAGACTCATGTGCATGGATTTTCCTATATTACTTAGTGCAACAGATCGATAATATTGTGAATAATATAGACAATGAAGCAGTTAAAGATGCATAACAGACACACACACATAACACAACAAGATAATCAAGGAGTTCATAGCAGGAGTTTACTTGAATCCCTCAAGTCCCTCTGAGTACACAAACTCTCTCTCTCCTTCTCTATCTCAATTTCTCTATCTCAGCACTGCTTGCCTCCATCTTTTTCATTCTGTGGCTTTTAAGCCAATCGGCACTGTTTGTTCATTTCCTCTTCTAGGTTCTCTGGCTTTCGGCCTTTATCCACTCAGATCCCCTCTAAGCGTTAAGCAATCATTGCTAAACATCTTCAAGGATGGTGGCCACCTGTTCTGCAATGGAAGGGACCATCAACACTTTAGAAATCACTAAAACGGTCATTCTCTGTTTACACAAAGAATACACAAAAACACTTTAAAAATCTGCCTAAATGCCTTTTCTTGGGCCTGAAATATTATTAATTCTACCTTATAATCCTTTCGGATCAGTCTTCGGGCGCTATCACAAGTGATCATGATCCTATGTCTATTATTGATTTCAGGTGGCTAATACACATGGAGATTACCCACTCGAAAAGTGTGGTTTTCTCTATCCGACGCCTGGCCACGTGGCGGCCAGTGTATGGGTTCGGGAGGAGCTCGACCAATACCACTTACAGCCTACAGCCCACCTGAAATCATGCTTGTTACGGAACTCAAAACATATATCGTTGCGTATATAAACCCTTTCGGGTCTGTTTTATCGCATCAGGCATGTTTTCTTTGCATTTTGTTTATTTAACGAAAATGCGAAATAGACAGAAAAAGCCATTTTCTGGAACTCAAAATAGGTTCTCTGGCTTTCGGCCTTTATCCACTCAGATCCCCTTTATCCTATCAGGTTTGGCTATTGTAGTCACATTTGTTATCGACCTCGCTCCTTTGCATTGCTCCGATGCGATTTTGCGATATCGCAATTGCACATTGCATAGTCCCCAAGTCTTTGTATAAGTGCTCCATTGTATTATTTTGACGCGATATTGCGGGTTAACCTGGGTCGTCAATCTGCACGCTTGATCGACTGTCCTCGTTGACCCGCACTGATCGTTGTCGCAACTTTCACATGATAGCCTCCAATAACCTCCGCTTTCCATATCCGATTGCGAAATGACAATCGAATCTAGACCGTTGATCGGCCAAATCCGACGGCTCCTGTGCATCGTCATTCAAGCCTCCGATAAACTCTGTTTTTGACTATTTCTTCATGTTTTTCAGGCCCGATAGTGTAATCCGCCATTTTTATAAGTTCATCCTTTTGCAATAGTTTTTTTATTTTGAAGACTTAGAGGGTTTTTAGGATCCATTTTGGATCAAGTTAAGAGGGAGCGTTCAAGAATGTAACTACTGTAGGTTTTCATAATTGTATTCAAGTCATGATGAAATGAATTTTTCAAAATAAAGAAAAGAAAAAAGTATTTGTAAAACAAAATTATTTATTATCATGGGTTTCATGCTTTTATTATTTTATTTATAGGCCAAAGCCTCCATTCTATACTTCTAGGGTTTGTGTCATGAGTCCCAGTCGTTGTCATCATGTAACCGACTCTTCTTGGGCTTTGTTTATCAAGAAAGAAAATTATTTTGATGTAAATTTAGTAAAATAGGCCTCTCCCACAAAGTTGGCCTCAAAGAAGGACAAGGAAGCCTCAAAAGGGAGCTAGAACCATTATAAATAAGCAACTACTCGACTCATTTGAAGGACACACACAAGAAATTCTACCTGTAATTGAAGAAGGAAGAAAAATAAGTGTGAAATACCTAGAAGAAGGAGAAAACTCTAGTGAAGAAGAAGGAGACACTTGAATAAGTTGAATTTCTCTCTTCTCTACCACACACGTGAGTTTCTAGGTTACTGTAGGAGGGTCAAAATCTCATATTTGCAATAGGGTTGAAATTCTGGGAGCTAGAAGGGTTGACATTTGGTGTTGTAGTTGTGTTGAAGTTGTTTGACTAGAAGAGACTACTAAACTTTGGATAATAATTCTAGAAGGCTAAACTGTTGGAGTGAGGAAAGTCTTTTGGTTTGGTCTAAGGTGTTGGATTGTCTCAATTTGATTTTAATCTACTAGTGGAAGAGTTGAATTGGGTTTTCCCCTTCATAAGGGTTTTAGCCCTAGTTGAGTGCCTATATCTGGTGCCATTGATATTCATGTTGTTTATTTGATGATTTCTTGATGAGGAGAAGATAAAGAAGAACATAAATAAATTTAATATGAATACAAGAATATCACAAGTAATTATCAACCTAAGGAAATATTTTTTTCCTTTCTAATTTTCTAACATTATTGTGTGCTCCTTTCCATCCTTTGATTCACAACTATAGATTTCTAGTGTTAAACTTTCGTCCATGATTTTCTTGTTGTAGTGATTCCATAATTTTTTAGAGTGTTAGGGCTATCATACATTTTTTTTTTCATTTAGAGGCATGACCAAAGGGTATGATACCAACTATAGCAACACTTGAAATGCTTTCATGTGATGAGACCAACTATGTCTCATTCTATCTCCAAAAACATGAAGCTTAACATATAACATAATAGAGAGAATGATTCGAAATTAAACAAGAATGCATAAATTATAGATATAACCATAAATACAAAGATGAAGCAAAAATAACACTTCATTTCATTAATCTCAAATACTGAAATATGCTTACAAACAGAATGGAAATAAGACTAGCTCGGGCGATGGTAGCTTATCTCTAAGAAGAGATGTAGCGGCTACATGCCTCTAAACTATGTTACAATGAGTCTCGTAGGCCTATTTATTATTAAGAAACAATGGAAAACTATAAACATCCAAAAACCTAACCCTAGGAGATGAAGTGCCAAAATTATGGGCCTTGTTTAGGTAAATTGGTACATCAACTTCCCGAGGTCGTAACTTTGGCATACAATCTTCGTTTGATGAGCAAAATACCTTGTTAGAAATATTTATATGAGGAATACAACTTTCAAGTGGCCAACATGCTTGATTGCCCATGTTGTTCCCTCTTTTCCCAAAAAACTTCATTTAGGGCCTCAAATTACCTCTAGAAGTTCAGGACCCAAAAAACTGCCAAAAATAGTAAACTATGCTACAATTAAGGAATTTGAAAAACTAAAAGAGACAGTGGTGGGGGTCCAAGTGGAATAGGAGGGTGGCCACCAACATCCACTTGGATCAGTCCTCCCCACTTAAGAAGAAATGGTCCCCATTGTGTTGAGTGCCTCCATGAGATTGGGAAACTTCTTATGAACTTGGTCCCTAGTGAGCCACTTGCCTTGGTGTAGGAGTTGGCCAGGTTTGATAACCTGATATAGTTGGATATTCTTCTGGCGGGTGCTCTTGACCTATATGTTCATAATCCAATCAGTTGTGGCATGTTTTATGCAGTCAAGGTTTTAAATTTGTGGGTGTAAGTTGTTTTGTAATGTCTGATGTGTCTAGAAATGGTGGGAAGTATGGTCAAAGGTGGTCCACATTGAAAATTGGGTGTAGTCCAAGGAATGGGTGAATGCTGAGCTCAAAATAATTGTCTCCCAAAACCTTGGTAATGGTGTGAGGACCATATCAGAGTGGTCTTAACTTTTGATGGGCTCTGATAAGGCGTTCTTTTTATAAATGCAACCAAACTTTGTCACCAACCTGAAACTTATGTGGCACTTGATGTTGATCATGTCATTACTTGTACTTGGAATTTGATTTCTCCAAGATGTCCTAAACCTGCAGGTAGATGTCTTGGATGCATTTGATAAATTCAGTCACTTTATCAACCTCAGACAATACATGTGTGGATTATGTCTATGTAGTTACAATGGGCATGGCAATATCAATCAGACACAGTGGTTGAAATCCTAGACCCACTTAAAAGGGACTATGACCAGCCGAGCTATGGAGAGCTCTATTATAACTATGCTACACATAGGGAAGAATCTCATCCCAAGTTCATGGATGCTTGGAGTTGTACATGAAAAGTATGTTCGCTATCATCCTATTGACGACCTTCGTTTAGCCATCATAATGGGGATAGAAGGCAGTTGACTTGGTGAGCATGGTGTCCAATAGTGTCTAGAGGCTTGAATAGAATATGCTTAGGAACCTGCTATCCCGATTTGATATAATGGTTTTCAGGATCCCAAAATGTACACATACTCATTCAAAGAACAGTTTGGTAGTTTCCTCTATTGCGATACTCTTCTTGCAGGCTACCAATATTGCCATCTTATAAAATTTGTCCACAACCACAAATACACAGTCATTACCATGCTTGGTAGAAGGGAGGCTAGACATATAGTCCATGGAGATGGATTTCCATGGTTGGCTGGGAGTAAGCAGTGGAGTGTACAGGCCTTCTTTCTTGATTTTTGGCTTGGAGATAGTGCAGGCTATGCAGGATCTGATATATTTCCAAACATCCATTCAAAGTTTGGGCCAATAAAAGTACTTTTGTATTATAGCCAGAGTTTTCTCCACACCAAAGTGTCATGTGACCTGACTGTAGCGCGCTTCCCAAACTAGCTTGGCACGTTGGCTTGAAGGAACACAAAGGTGGCCCATGTACCATAATAATGTGTCCTAGAGGTGGAAATAATGAAATTTCTTTCCATATACTAGCATCTAGTATGTGGAGGTGAACTCTGGATTGTTTTTGTTTAGTTGTGTCCATCCAGAGATCTCGTGGCCACAAGAGTTGAGAACAGTAATTAGTGCTGCAACTAGGGGTCAACTAAGTAACACTACAACATTATTGGTGTTTCCTTTTTTGTATTTAATGTTCAAGTGGAATTGTTGCATATATGTAGACCACTTCTGATGGCGATCGTTCTGTAACTTCCCTTGTGTCTGTATAAATTGAAGAGGTCGATGATTAGTGTGGATGACTATCTCCTTCCCCAGAATGTAATGTTTCCATTGTCGATAAGCCTGCATGATGGAATACATCTCTTTATCATAGGTGGGGTACTTATAAATTGTATCGAAAAGTGTCTCACTATGATAGGCCACTGGATGCTCGTGTTGGGTGAGGACTGCACCAATATCATAGTCTAATGCATCTGCCTCAATTTCAAATGTTTGTTGCAGGTCTAGCAGTGTGAGTATCAGTGCAGAACAAAGTTATTGTTTCAACTCAATGAACACCCTTTGTTGAGACTTGGACTAGGA
Organism: Pinus taeda; assembly: GCA_000404065.3. Classification (NCBI taxonomy): domain Eukaryota; kingdom Viridiplantae; phylum Streptophyta; class Pinopsida; order Pinales; family Pinaceae; genus Pinus; species Pinus taeda. Next base: position 11,037 of record APFE030088458.1, read on the forward strand.
AAACTTTGCTTTCTCCCCACCCTTAGTAATCTAACTCAAAGGCCAAGTGATATGGGATAATCCCAACACGAGCCTCCGATAAAATCTGCAAGGCCTAAAAAGTTGCGAAGCTCCATTAGAATAGTTGGGGCAGGCCAATCCCGAACGACATGGATCTTAGTCAGATCCACATTCACACCACACTCATCTATAATGTAACCCAAATATTGGACTTGGCTCATGCCAAAGGTGCATTTCTCCAAGTTGGCCCACAAGTTTTGTTTCCGAAGGGTTTGAAGTACATACCGAATATGTTGCCAGTGTTCTTCCCAACTCTTGTTGAAGATGAGGATATTATCTAGATAAACAACCATGAATGAGTTGGTGAAGGGCCGCAAGATGTCATCCATTAGCCTCATAAAAGTATCAGGGGAATTTTTCAAACTAAAGGGCATAACCAACCATTCAAAAAGGCCTTCCTTGGATTTGAAGGTTGTCTTCCATACATCTGTGGGCTCTATTGGAACCCGGTGATAGCCAGAATTCATTTCAACCTTGCTAAAATACTTGCCCCCATTGATTTGGTCTCCAAAATTTCATTAATCTGTGGGATTAGATACCTGTTCCTGACAGTGATTTTCTTTAGTGCCTGATAATCAATGCAGAACCTCTAGGTCCCATCCTTCTTTTGTATAAGTACAATCGGGCTCCCACAAGGTGAGGAACTTGGTCAGATGTGCCCTTTTTACAACAACTCCTTGATTTACTACTTGATCTCTTAATTTCCCATAATGTAGTGGTGATATATCAACACGTTGGGTAGAGGTGCTTCGAGTGTCAGATCGTTTGAATGCTTGACCTAAGAGTGCAAGGGTACCCCTGTGGGTGAGAAGAAGATGTCCTCGTATTCTTCCACAATCATATCCACCTGCTTCTTCTGCATGGAGGAAACCTTCCCGGGGGCCATGGATGTGGCTATGATCTTCCCCTTAATTTAATAGTGAATTAGAAAGGAAACAAGTTTCCCAGTCTGGGAGATGATCTTACTGCATTCCTTATCTTAGAAAAAAGAGATAAAAATAGGTAGGGCTGCCTCCAGTATCTTTTATAACTTACTACCCAAAGAAATAATAATAGAATAGGATCTAGACTCATATACAACATGTTGCTTCCACAAGTATGGTTTTCCTAATAATACATCACAAACTTCAAGAGGAGAAACATCGCATAATACCTCATCCGTAAAGGGCTTGATGCTGTAGGGAAGGTGACACTATTGGTTGACATAGAGATCTCATGCTTGGTGAAGTCACCCAATGGTGTAGGGTTTTGGATGTGTTGTAGTCAGTAGGCCCAGTGACTTCATGACCTCTACTAAAATGAGATTCTTTTGGCTCTCATTATCTACAATGAACTATAGCGGAGAAATCTTCACCCACATCTATGAGTGGAATAGGCATTCCCCCTCCTCTGGATCTTTAGGCTTAATCTTCTGGATGTTGGTGGTGGCCACAATGGCACTAGGCTCTGCATCAATGATATACTTCCATTTGTCATTCCCCTTGTCGGGTTCTGACTCAAAGTTCGAACATGCATCTAACTCGGAAGCCTTCATCTTAACCACCAGTGATTGCTTGACTCGACACTCACTTATGTTGTGAGTGGAACTCTTATGGAACTCACACCACTTTCCCATGTCCTTCTTTTTCTTCGTGGTGTTGTTCTTTGCTTATGGCTTTGGTGGGGTATCCTAGGTCATCTTGCCTTGGATTTTCCCTTTGCTCTGCAGTTTGGGGGTACCTTTCCCTTGCTTTGGATTCGTAGATCCAAAGTCTCACTTTTTCTGTTTCAATTTTTTCTCAATCTTGACAGCGTATCAGTATGTCATCCCGGGTGAGGAGATGTCCAAGAACACCATCTCATCCTGGTGTACTATGCAGGCAGTTGCGGTACTTGAGTACAAAATTCTTCTCATAATCCTTGATACCCAACTTTGTGTGAAGGGTATGAAAAACATTGGTAAACTTTGCCACGTCTTAGTCCCTTCCCTGCCATAGCGTGGTCCACTTTATGCATTTATACTCATAGCTCCCAATAGGGTAGTAGTGCTCCTTGATGGAATTCCAAAATGAATTCCAAGTGGGTGCGGCTGAAAATAGTGATGGTGTACTTTCATCCTTCTTCTCATAGTATGTTTCCCACCAGTCCTTGACGTGGGGGGCAGCTCTGAGAAGTGAAAAAGTAATATTTTCCCGACTGGAAAAATCATGAACAGAAAAATATTCTTCTAGCATAACCATTTATCTACAATGTCTGTATCTATCTGACCCTCAAATATGGGGATTTAAAAGTTAACTTGTATCTTAAAGGGTGTGGCTCTTGTAGAGTAGCTGCTGGAAGAAGATGTGTCACCCTTGGGTAGCCACTGAAGGATCTAGGCAAAGTTGTCCATCATTGTGTTCCTTCGTTGCTCGAGGGCTTCTTCGAGAAAGATTTTAAAAGGATCTCCTGCCCCCTTGTATTTCTTCTCTTTTTCCATGGGATGCCATCAGGATTTGTGCGGCTTGTCTTGCAAAGGTTAAACCAATTTGAGCCCTAACTCCTTATATTCGACCTTGTTGGGGACATCCAAAGAAAAACAGAGAAGGAGCATACTGCTCTGATACTACTAATCTGAAATTAAATAGGAACGCAACAAATTACACATATAAACATAAATACAGAGAGGCAACAGAAATAACACTTCATTTCATTAATCTCAAATACTGAAATATGCTTACAAACAAAATGGAAATACAACTAGCTCGGGGATGGTAGCTTATCTCCGAGAAGATATGTAGCGGCTACATGCCTTTGAACTATGTTACAATGAGGCACAAAGGCCTATTTATTATTGAGAAACAATGGAAAAACCTTAGCATCCAAAAATCTAACCCTAGGAGATGAAGTGCCAAAAATATGGGCCCCGTTTGGGTAAATTGGTACATCAACTTCCCATGGTTGTAACTTTGGCATACAATATTTGTTTGATGCACACAATACCTCATTAGAAATATCTATCTTAGGAGTACAAATTTTAAGAGGCTAACAATAGTCAAAATCCATGTTGGCCCTGGTTGTCCCAAAAACGTTGCTCAAGGCCTCAAAACAGCTCTAAAAGTTTAGGACCCAAAAAAATGCCAAGAATAGTAAATTGTGGTACAATTAAGGAAACTGAAAAAGTGAAAGATACAGTGGTGGGGGTCTAGGTGGAATAGGTGGATGGCCACCAACATCCACCTGGATCATAGAATGACACATATAGCCACCCTTTCAATTCATTAAATAAATATTTATGTAGGGCGTTAACATTGTTTCCTCTTATTGTAGGTTAGAAGCAAAGTTTAAATCCTAACAAGTTACAATTGAAATTCAATGAACCAGGGAAATTTTCACTTAAATGATATTCTTTCAAGGAGAGAGGATTTAGAGATTCATGGCATTGAAAGTTTGCAACCAAGTAAATTTGGAAAAGGGGTAAAACCATAAAATGTGTTTATGTGATAAGGACAAGGAATACCAAGATAAGCAAGGAAATGGTTACTAGCAAGTCTACATAGGAATCATGAAGAATGGGACAAAAATTCATTCTTGAATAATACTACTCAAAGCTTGAATAGGAGGGAATTAGAATCAAACTGTTTATTGTATCCAACACCACCCTATCAACACTATTTAGTTCATAAATTTATCATTTAGTATATTCCAAGGAATATAGTCATTGGTTCCAACATCACAAATGTATAGGATGGTATTAATCCACATTTTAAACAAACTAAGGGAAAGTTATAAAATTATCTCAAACTCTTTATATCTGGTCGAGAAAAGTACCCTTAATTTTAACTTTGTCAATGTAAAGATCATAAGATCTAGAAATAGTAGGCATAGCCATAATTTCTCGCCATAGGGGGCACCCTAAGTGGTACAAATCCTTAGAAGCACTTTCTCAGTATGTTGACCATCTAGGGTTTGTATTATTAATTAAGGAAACAAAGCATATCCTTGTGTATTATTGTTGAGAATTCCCTGATCATCCCAAAGTCTTCTAGTGTGATATAGGATTCCATCAACTTTGCCAAATCCCATTTGACCTTTAAAATTGACTTATAGAAAATATATTGAAGGGATTTTCCAATAGGATCTTATAGTAACTTTAAGATAGATCCCAACATATAGAGTATTACACATGGTTTGTAGAAGTGGAATTCATGGATATCTATAAATGTATCACCAATGTCATGGTATTGATATTCATTTCTCAATAAAAAAAATTCTCAACTTTCTATTAATGACCATCCTTGAGAAATCCTTTGGGGAAGCTTGGAAAGAGAGGTGGGTGCAAAGCATAAGAGGGAAAGGGGTCTGAACCCCCCACTTCAAGTCAAATAGGAGCACCATGAGCTTAGTTGTGTGGTAATGCCCATTTGTGATATGGACTTCACCTTGTCAAGGAGTGTTAGTATGAAATGTATAAGTCGATTCGTTGTGCTCATAATGGTTATACATCTTAGCAGTTTTGTTATGAAACCAGCTCACAAAAAGATAGAAAATATAGATCAACGACTTCAAAATCAGTCTCTTCGAGGGGGCAACCTCCTTTACATTACACAAATGAAAAATTATTGGATGATACAAATGACAAAACCTCCTTTATATACATAGGAGTCAAAGGGGTCACAATATAATCAAAGCCAACATAACAATAATAATATAAGTGCACAACAATAACAATAGTGGGCTTCTATGGGGCACAATAATAACAATAAGGGCTACAATGACAATAGTAATGGGGGAATCACTAGTATTATAGGGAACTAACATGTCCCTCTCCTTCAAAAAAGTGTTGTCCTTAATGCTTGAGTAGTTCTAGATGCTTATGTATAAAATTCTAATCCTCCCATGTGGAATCTTCAGCGGGTAAGTTCTTCCACCTGATGAGATACTCCGAAATTGATCGATTTCATAGCTGTCGAGTTCTTGTTTCTGTGATTGCTTCAAGTTCCAATATGATTTTTCCTTCCTTCTCAAGTTCTGGAAATATTGTTTGAACTGGGAGATTGTCACCTATAACCTTCTTTAAGCATGAAACATGGAAACCTAGGTGCACTCAGGAAGCTCCAATTTCTATGCCATAGTACCAATGTTTTGCAACACCTTTTATGGACCATAATACTTTGGTGATAATTTACTATCCCTCTTAGCTTGCTTGAGGGAAATTTGTTTATATGGTTGTACCCAAAGGAATACCCAATCACCTACATCAAAACTTCTTTTGCTACGATGTTGATCTACCTGTTGTTTCATTCTATTCTGCGCCAAAGTGAGGTTATCCTTTAAGATTTGGAGAACTCGTTGTTGATGCTCGATGTGATCTTCCACTACTTGAGCCTTAGAATTTTCTCTTAAATACGATGTGATGGATGGTGGATGATTTCCATAAAGTGCCATAAATGGGGTCATTTTTGCTGCAGTATGGAAGGAAGTGTTATACCACCATTCA
>APFE030088466.1:0-58568 GCA_000404065.3 Pinus taeda
TCAGCTTTTACAACATCTTTTAAATGGGGGTTGAGTCTTCTTTGCGGTTGACGAACAGGTCTTGCATCTTTCTCGATATACGATGTGTGCATAGCTAGGGATCAATCCCTTTCATATCGGGATAGTCCCATGCAAATGCCTCCCGATACTTTCGTAACAGCTGGATGAGTTTTGTCTCTTGTTCTGGTGTCAGATTAGCGTTAATATTTAGAGTTTTCCCCGGTTCAATTTGCACTACTTTGCTATTAACGACAGAAGTCACAGGTATAATTTGTTCATGTTCGTCTTTCAGGGGATCCTCCTCTAATTCGTTATCAAATGCCGCTTTTATCATAAAACATTGTGCATACGATGTGGATTCAGTTTGATTAATGAATTTATTGATGGCATCATCTTCCGTTTGATCTTTGAAATCTAGTGCTTCCTGGACTGTTAATGGGGGTCTAATATTGTCAGTGATATATGAGGCAGGGCGCAGATTGGTCAGTGATATAGGAGGTATGATGCTTGGCTGCGCTGGAGGGTACAAGATTAAACTTTTGATATCCGGCCCTCTGGTTATGGTCATGTTTCCCTGCCGGCAACCAATGTAGGCGTTAGCAGTAGCGAGCCACAGTCTACCTAGAATTAGCGGATGTCCATCTAGTCGGGTTTTTGGATTAATTATCAGGAAATCGGTCGGGTATTCCCAGGAGTCCACTGAAACCATAACATCATACAAGGTGCCTTCTGGTCTTATTACTGATCGGTCAGCTAGTTCTAACAAAGTGGAAGTAGGTTCTACCGATGTAATTCCGAGATTTTGGCAAGTCGATGTTGTCAGGATGTTAATTGCAGCCCCTAGATCAACTAAGACGTTGGTCAAGGTCTGCCCACAGATTTGAACAGTGACAATTGGGTTTCGAGGGTCCTCGTATTTGACTGGTGTTTCTTTTCCTGATAGGAGGTCAGATAAGGTGCCGACTACCTGGACTTTTGGGTTAGAGGTTACATTTCTTTTTGATTTTCTGCTACACAGGTCTTTTATGGTTTTTGTATATATGGGGATATCCTGTATAGCTTGAAGGAATGGAATTCTTATATACAAGTTTTGTAGTTCTCCCAGAATATCAAAATTTGGATATTGTGTTGGTCGCGGAATGGCCAATCGTTCTGGGAAAGGTGGAGGAGATGTAATTACTTGCTGGTGAGCCTGGTCTTTACTTACATCTTCCTGTTGTGACGACTGTTCTATAGGTAACTGATCTTCAATGTGAGTTGTTCTATGTCCCTCGATTTCTATTATTCGCCCAGATCTTAACTGAAGATCATTGCACTCCTGCAGATCAGGTTCAAACTCTGAGGATTCTGTAATTTGAAGAGATTGAACTGGTCTATTATTTGGATTGGGGTTGGGTTGGGCTGGGAGCTACGGTCTCAGGTTAGGCTGGGGATTTTGTTGTAAGGCTGGCAGAGTTGGTTGAGGGAGCGGAATTGATCCTGCTGGCTGATATGTCGATCTTGGCCAGTTTGTCTGCCAGGGTGAACCTTGCGAAGTAGAAGGGGTCCATTGCGGAGGATATGTATTATTCTGCCAATATGGTGGGGGATAAGGGAAGTTTGGCCAACCAGATTGGTTCATCCAAGGATTCGGAGTAGGAAACATTTGAGGTGACCAATTCGAAAACGGGTGCTGAGACTGGTTTTGCCACATATTCTGTTGTTGAGCATTGAACTGCGGGGGTTGAAAAGAAGAGGAGGGGTCTGAAAACATACCAGATTGCCTTGGCTGCCATTGACGACACTGGTTAATAAAATATGCCGATTCTGGCTCCTCTTCTGCTTCTTTATATACTGCCTTCAAACCAGGAAGTGAGGGGCAGATTTCCGTCAGGTGGTCCTTGGTACAGATAGCACATGTTTGAACTGTATCGAGCGGGCATTCCTTGTGGCTATGTTTCTTCCTGCATCGAGGGCAGAAAATTGCTAGATTCTGTTCCGCCTCTGCTTGCTTCTGTTTAGCCTGCACAATATCAAGATGTGTAGTTAATGTCCCCAGGATATCAGTTTTAAAATTTTCTAGCAAATTTCCAAGTTCCACGCGTGTTACTCCCTCTGTTGATGTTCTGTTATCTCTGGTAAAGCGATCATATTCTGCTGGTTTTATCCTTGTGCTGCCTCTTGAGCTCCTGATACACAGATCAATGATATCAGCAAATTTTTCTTGATAAATGTCTCCTTTCCCCATAATATTCAACGTTTCAATCCATTGTTCTTTCATACCTCTAATTAATGCGGTTTTCAATACGTTATCAGGCAGAGGTAACGATGCATAGGGAGATCTTTGCAAATTATATTGGAAACGTTCTACATATTCTTCTAGAGTTTCATTTGGTCTGGCTGACATTTGAAAGATTTCATCTTTTAGTTCTCTTGACCTACAGTAATCCTGATATTTCTTTAAAAAGGCTTCTTTCATTTGATCCCAATTGTTAATAACCCCACCACCTAAGCCCATAAACCATCTTAAAGTAGCCCCTTTTAATGTGGAGGGGAACAATTTTAATTTCTGGGGATCGGTAGTGTAATCGTATCATCTACATAATACATCAAATTCGAACAAGAATGCATCCGGATCTTCTGATGTAAGGCCATGAAATGTGGGGATATGCTGGAGAGGGATGGCTTTCATGGGTGCATTTGCTGCAGAATCTACTATAGGATATTGCAATGTGGAGGTCTGGGTGTTTGGCTGATTCTGCGCCATGGGATCGAATATATGCCAGTAATCTTCAGGAATTTCCAAGAGAGTGTTCCTTGGTTGAGTAGGGGTAATCTTAATGTGGATTGTTTTGACAACACTCCCTTTATCAGGGATAATGATGGTCCCAACTGTCTGAGGTGAATGAATTCCTTCAATGAGGATTTTTGCAGCGCTTCCTTTATCCGAGCTATTTAAAGGCTGGTTTGGTTCAATAGGAGATCTAGGTTCCCCGATTTCCCCTGTTTCTCCTCCTCCTTCGCAAAGGTTACTAAGATTCCCTTCGTGCAATAGTCCAGGAGTCAAATTTTCAATTTCTTGAAAGTCCTGCTCCTCTGTTTGACTGTGCACCTCAGCAAAGGCTTCAGATGGTGATTCCGAGGCCTGAAGGGAACTAGTAGGCTGTTTAGAATTGATTTTCCTATAACCTACTGATGGCTGAGATTCAGCTTTCTTATAGATTTCATCTATGAAGGTCGTTCGTCCAAGGGTCACCGGCCCCTTGGCTTTTTCGACTTTAGATGGAGGCTTTTGATTTTTTTCTGGCTTTTTCTTCTTAGTCATGCACTCCAATTAAACTGCTAAATCCTATTTAACCAATCAATTATGCTAGGAAAGCGGACGGTGGAGCAGGGCTTTGACATGCTCCGTACGCAGGTTCTTACCTTCCGTTTTTAAAATCCAACTCTCCCCTGGTAGATTCGCACACTACCCTGTTTAAAAAACAAATGGCTATACCCTTCCCCGGCAACGGCGCCAAAATGTAGAGCTGTAACAAGGGCCTTTTTCACCTCTAGTTATCTCACATTACAAGTCAATCCGGGAGCGTTTTTTTATTGCAAATGGTATCTCGATTTGAGGCTATTTGTCAGAGTAATGCTTAGTAGTATAGGTCTAAGAAATACAAGAGTAAACAGATGCTAAGCTATGCTAAATTACTTTTTCATAAAGAAATCACACGCGGCAACTTTGTCAGTCAAGGGTACGGAACCAGTAACCCATCCCTCTAGAAACTGATGAAGGAAAAGGAATTAGAGTATGGATCATGGATCTGGGAGCATAATAGCGTCTGTTGAGTCTCACAACAGCCTTGATCCTCCTCCCACACCAAACCAATGAATGCAAGTAAAAAGGAACAGCAAGAAAGCAGAATGGAACAACAATTCAAAAATGGAACAACAGTAAAAAGGAACGGCAGGAAAGAAACTAAATCTCGCGAGTTCAACACTCTCAATTCTTGGCATCAACTTACATACAAAGAAAGAGCAATATTTTGTACAAGTAGACAGTTTAATCAAATGGAACAGAAAATCACCATAAACAGGAAACATCAATCATATATACACATAATCTGAAATGATTACCAGTAGTCCATTACTCCAACCATATGTAGCTGAAACATTCCACTTATAAATTCTGTAACGGAAGTGAACAATTTGGAACAATGTTATGTGATCAATTCTAGAAATATAATGTAAACTTGTTACAAAGATTTACAAAAGGAAATCTACTGATGAACGAGTATGGAACAGCATGTAAGTATATCATATTATTGAGAACGATAAACAAACCACACAAAGCCAAACTGTAATGATACAATCAGCCAGTGTCCGTTGGAGCCGGGCCCTTAGCTTCCAATGGCACACCGCCGTAACTTACTTCAGATGCAGGGGGAAAGTAACACCAAATATATTATATTAACGCATCAATGATAGTACAGCAAAACTAAGTCTCAAAGAGACTCGATAGTTTGAGTTTTACCAAATGTGCAGCCTGTAAACAGAAAGTAAAGATACAAGATACTCTAGACGTCCCTGAAGTCTTCAATGCTTCCCCTTTTTATACAAGTAATGGCGGAGTTAACTAAACAACAAAATGATTGAAAGTAACGATCCCTCAAGATCAAAGATCTTGAGGGATCTGTTAAACTGTTAACTCCTTTCTTTTCTCTGCCTAGCCTTCCGAACTAACAGTCCTTCATCTCGTCTCGGATTGATCTGCCTTGATTTACTCGCCCTGGTCTGGACTTTATTTGGTTTTGGAGGGACAACCGTTATCTTCTCATGGAACTCTTGTTTTGCACTGCGCCTTCCTACTTTTGTCTTTTCCTGCATAGAGAAGATAACTTTTAGTGATTGGGTCATTCGTACTTATTCTCATTACATTCTCCTTATTGTATAACAAAGAAAAGGTTACAACTATTGCTTGAAACACCACTAAGTTATTCGTTAAAACATACCTTTCCAATGCTCTACAGAGATCTACGAGATATAATCTTGTGGTGAAAGAAGATGATGAATAGTGGAAAGATAGAAATCAAAAAATTCAATGGAGTTTTTTTTGAGCTTTGGAATCTCAATATGGAGGATCTGTTGGTTTATATAGATGACTGGATCACTATATATCTAGTTATGACACCAAGAGGAATGTCGAAAAAATACTGGGAAAATTTATATCGAAATGCGAAGAGCACAATACAATTGTGTCTCTCAAATTTAGTATTGTTAAATGTATTAGGGGAAGCTATGACAAAGTCTTTGTGGGAAATGTTAGGGACTTTGTATCAATCTAAGTCTGGTGAACAAATTGTTCCTACAGAAAAATATGTATAACTTGAGGATGAAGGATGGAGACTCGATGACAAAGCATATAAATGTCTTCAATACTGTGGTAAGTCAATTGTTATATGTTAATGTTAAAATTTCGAATGACGATAAATGCATAATCTTGTTGTGTTCTCTTCCTGATTCATGGGATAGCTTGGTTATTGTTATAGGTAGAAATACAACTACCATGAATTTTGATGAGATAATCTCATCCTTGTTGTCCGAGGAGATGAGACCGAAAAATATGGAGAAGGGCACTACAAAAAGGATTGTAAATCTAAAACTCCTGAGAAAGGAAAGGGATACGATGAAACTCCTTCTACAAAGAAAAAAACCACCTCAGATAAAGGTGGGGACCTGCACTTGGCTTCTTCTTCAAGTACACACATAGATCATGAAGCATGGTTGATTGACTTAGGTGCATCCTTTCACTTCACTCCTCATAAGGAGTGGTTCTGCAAGTATGAGAAATATGATGGTGGTGATGTCTTCCCAGGGGATAACAAGAAGGCCAAAATTATGGGACGTGGAAAATTAAAGTTGAAGTTGAAAGGTGGAAGGATTAGAACACTTCTTGGTGTTCTGCATATTCTTGCATTTACCAAAAATCTGATTTTTGTAAGTATGATGGATGATGCAAGTGTAAAAACATTGTTTGAGAAAGATACCTTCAATAAGGTTCGAGGAGAACTCATATTGATGGAAAGAGTTTGGATTGGAACTCTATATAATATTTTGGGTAGCACTGTTATTTATGGGTGCAATAGTTTTGTGGTTTCTGAAAGTGGAGCATAAATCTAGTGGTCTCTGGAGAAAGGTGGCATCAAAGACTTGGACATATTGGAAAGAAGGGCCTTCGAATACTACATGGCAATGGAATGGTAGAAGGTATTTGTAATTTCTCTATGGATTTCAATTTTTGTGAACATTGTGTATATGGGAAGCAGAATCGAGTGAGTTTCCCCTCTAGTGTTAAGAGGGTGAAAGGGATATTAAAGCTTGTGCTTAGTGATGTGTTTAGACTTGTGTATGTTCCATCACTGGGTAAGTCTATGTACTATGTCTCATTCATAGATGAATTCTCAAGGAATAAATTTATATATTTCCTCAGGAAGAAATCTGAAGTCTTTGACAAGTTTAAATAATTTAAGTCTCTAGTGGAAAATCAAATAGAGAAGAAGATTAATCTATTGAGGATTGATAATGGTGGAGAGTTTTGTAACAAGGAATTCAAAGAGTTCCACAAGAATTATGGTATAACATGATAGAAAACTACTCCATACACACCTCAACAAAATGGATTTGTAGAAATAATGAACAAGACATTGATGGAAAAGGCAAGAAGCATGCTCAATGGTGCCAGGTTAGGATGTGAATTATAGGCAAAGTCATTGGATACTACATATTACATGTTTAACAAATCACCTTCATCAACGTTGGAGGACAAGGCTCCACATGCGATTTGAACTGGTAAGAAATCCTCTCTCTCACATCTTAGGGTATTTGGTTGTGATGCATATGCATGTTCCAAAGGAGAAAAGAACCAAGTTGGATAGTAAACTTGAAAGGTGCACCTTTATTGGGTATAAGGATGGTTTAAAAGGTTATAAGTTTTTGAACCTAGAAATAAGGAAGGTTGTGTACAACCGAGATGTGGTGTTTAGAGAGGATAAATATGTTATTAAACATGAAGTCCTACCAAAGGAACCTGAGAAGATAGAGTTTGAGTTGAAAGAGGAAGAATCAGACTCTACAACAAAACAGGAATCAAAAGAGGAAGAGTCACACACTCCAATTTTGAGGAGATTAGTTCGAGAGAGAAGGAAGAGAGAAAGGTATACTCTATCTTCTTTTTGTTCAAATTTTGCTTTAATTAGTACTGATAATGATCCCAGAATTGTCAGGGAGGTAATGGATTGAGAGGATGGAAAACTTTGGAAGGAGGCCATTTTTGAAGAAATGGCATCCTTTGACAAAAATGAGGCTTGGGATCTGGTGGATTTGTCAGCTGGAAGGAAACCCATTGGAAGAAAATGGGTGTTTAAGAAGAAGATGAATGCAGAAGGAAAGGTGGAGAAATACAAAGCTCAATTGGTAAAAAAAAGGTTATTCTGAGGTGTCGGGAATTGTTTTTGGCGATATTTTTCCTCCTGTTTCCAAGCTAGCTTCTATTATATTACTTTTATCTATTCCTACTGCTTTTAATTTTGAGGTAGAACAGATGTATGTGAAGACAACATTTATTTATGAGATCTAGAAGAAGAGATCTACATGAAGCAACCAAAAGGCTTTGTCGTGAATGGTAAGAAATAAATAACATGCAGGTTAATAAAGTCTTTGTATGGGTTAAAGTAGTCACCAAGGATGTGGTGTCACAAATTTGATACATATATACGGTGACTTGGCTTCAACAAGAGAAAAGCGTATCACTGTGTGCATTTTAAATTAATTGGTGTCCGTGCTATTTATTTGGTCTTCTATGTGGATGATATGTTGCTGATTGGAAATGATGAAGAAATTATCTAGGATTTGAAGACCCAATTGTCCTCTAAATTAGACATAAAGGATCTTGGTGATGCAAAATATATTCTGGGCATGGAAATTAAACAAGATCAGGAAAAGAGGAAGCTTTGGTTAAACCAGAGAAAGAATGTTGAGACAATATTGCAGAGATTTAATACGCAAGATAGTAAATGGGTCAAGGTTCTTATTCATGTAGGTGTAAAGTTATCTGCTGAATAGTGTCCCAAGACACAAGAAGAGGAAGAAGACATATCCTATGTTCCATATGCGAGTGCAGTTGGTAGCCTGATGCATGCAATGGTTTGCACCAGACTAGACCCTGTGCATGTAATGGGATTATTGATTAGGTTTATGTCAAAACCAGGGAAGGAAAATTGGACAATAGTGAAGTGGGTTTTCAAGTATTACGTGGCACTAGTGATTATGGTATGTTCTACCAAGGAAGGCCATGATTGGACAAAGTGTTGGACATCCATAGATTTTTTGATGCATACTGGGTTGAAGATCTAGATCAGAGAATATCTACAATTGGGTATGTGTTTAACCTATTTGGAGGAGAAATTAGTTGGATGAACAAGAGACAATCTGTAGTGGCACTTTCAACTATAGAGGCTGAATACATGGCAACCATTCATGCAAGCAAGGAAGAAGTTTGGTTGAAGATATTGTGTTCAAGTATGGGGTTGGTATAATGAGCTATAAGGATAGACCATGATAGCCAAAGTGAAATTTTCTTGGCAAATAACCCTTCTTATCATTCAAAGGCAAAGCACATTGATGATCAGTATCACTTTGTGAGGGAATTTTTTAATATAAAAAGGTGTTGTTAGTAAAGGTGGATACTCTGAAGAATGTTTCAGATGCATTGACAAAGTATGTGAGCACTGAGAAGTTTTCTTGGTGTAGATAAAATAATTCTTAAAATGTCATGGATATTCCACTGGATAGTTCATCACAACAGATCTGATAATATTATATTAAAAATATAAGATTCTACACTATTACATTTTTATTTAATTTCTAGATCTGTAAAATTAATTGTAATTAGTATATGCATGTCAAAGTAAACCAAAAGTAAAATTAGATAATGAAAAAATAATCTCACACACACATAATACACAAGATATTCTCTCTGGGAAACCCTTTCGGCAGAAAACCCAGTTGGAAGGTGAGGCTGCTTTGCTCTCTTTCTCTATCTGGAAATATGGTTGCAGTTACAAAGAAGTAATGCTTGTGGCCCATGCGTTGCTACAGTGCAAAATCCCCTCTATTTTCTCTACCTCCTATCTCTCTTGGCTATCTTTTCTCAACTATGGAACAAAATTCTCGTGAAAGAATGGAATGCCTCTTCCTCCTAGTGGGCTGGTTATAACACAACGCGATAGCCTACTAGTGGTTAAGTTTGACTACATCAACTCTTAAATAGAGTTACTAAATAAACTCTTCTATAGTATTTTAGATCACAAACACGTGGCTAGCCCCTTTTCCATGAATAATGGGGTTAACGTGGTATCCTCCCGAACTATAGGTGTGAAAACAGGAAGGTCAACTTCCGAGTGGCATAACGTTTGCATACAAACTCCAATTGATGTGATTCTTGCATCGTTGGAAATATTTCTATGTGTAGAATAACATGAAATGATGTTACATTAAAGTGGAAAATTTTTACCCCAGAAAAATGTTGTTTGACGCCTGAAAACGCTCCTAGAAGGTTTGAGTACCTAACTTCGTCAAACAAGGTCCCGTCGGTAAAAAACGGTCCCGTGAGTTCATTCCTCAATTTTTCCCACTCCAAATGCATCGAGATGGATGAAAAACAATATAATGATCCAATTTGGATCACAATGGGAATTCTAGCCTCGGACCAATGACTAATCTCTCCTGTGACCTCTAGTGTGGAAAGAAAACAACAAGTGGGAGTATGTTGGGGGTGTTTTATATTCTTTCCACACATCATGGGGTTCGGGGAAGTGCCCAAAAAAAAAATTATGTTGACCCAATAATAGTTTGGCAAACCCAAGGATAGGGGGAGGACCCAAATATGGTGGGCGAACCTACCCATGGTTTTGCACATGGTTTTCATGCATGGTTTTTTCGGCATGGTGGTTTTTTCCTATGGTATTTGTAGATCTAGTCAAGGGAACCACAATTATGTTCTAATTTAGGGTTAATGGATTGAGTTTTATGAATGCTTCAAGATGTATATATATGTGTGTGTGTGTGTGTGTGTGTGTATTGTAACATTGAAAATAATATAATAAAAAGTCAATTTGGTATTCTTTGTTTTGGGATGTACGGGAAAATATCTGTGTATATTTATTTTATATTCTTGCTATTGTATATATTTTTTTTTTGTTTTAGGAATTTGTTTGCAGGTCATTTTTGTACAAGGTTAAAACCTACATCAATTTCTTCACTACTTTGTACTGTACCTAGTCCTTGTGTGACAACTACAATGTTTTTTTCATTTTCCTTCTTTATACTTACAACATCCTTAATGTTATTGAATTTTTTATAGTTGGTTCTTTAATAACAACTACAACATTAGCTTCTTCTTTACTGTAGCTATTTCTTGTGTAACAACTATAATTCCCATTATACCACCAATTACTTTAGTAATTTCCTCATCAATTTCACCAATTCCACCAATACCTGGTTCTTGTGGAGTAGGATCGACATCCTGTCTTCTCAATATTGGTGGTGTAACAGGGGGTGCTTTATCTAATTCAAGTTACCTCATTCTCCTCCTGGGTAGAATGCTACGAAATATTTAACAAACTTATTTCTTTTCTAAGGAATGACTAGCATCACATCTGGTGCTTCTTCGGTTTTAGGAAATTCGTACTCTTCATTTGGAGGCTTAGTACCATAATTTCCCTTATTTTCCTCTAAGGGTGGTGGCATGGGATCACCATACTCCTGTTCACCTTTCAACTTCTTCGAGATTATCATTATGACCACAAAATCCTTCCTCACTATGCATAGGCTCATTGATTTCTCCTGTCCCTTGGCTCATTGGCTCATTTGACAATCCTAAGAATTTACTCCATATTTGTTGAGTATTCCTCAAGGTGTCAATGAGATTTTTTTTGTCTAACCCATGACCCACAATTATCATTGTAGGGTGCTTTCAACCTCTCACGACATGAGGCATATGTTTCAGTGTTTTCAATAGGAAACATGGAATATTTAATAGGGAATTATGTTGTAAGTGTGATACAAATTTTAGATGGTAAGAAAATATTACCTTATATCGTCCTTCTTATCTCAAATACTTCTAGACGAAGAAGGATACATCCTTCCAAATGTCTGACAAGGAATCATGTGTGTATCCTTTTCCATATGGTTGTAGGAGTTCACCTTCCATGGTGAATTCCTTTGCTTCTCTAGCCAGTGACGTCCTTCTGTCAAACCAATTTTCTCCTTGTTGAGGAAGCCCCATCACCCTCACTATTGCTTCTTCTGTTACCACTACTACCGTTCGTTTGACTACAAATATTTCATCATCCAAGTTCTTGGTGAAATCTAATGTAACTCCTATATTAAAGCCCTATAAATTTTTGAAGTATACCATTCGACCTACATTTTGAAACACCTAATAAATTGCTTGGTTCCACTACAACTATGCCACATTCTCTAGTTCGTGGTGGACCTTTGAGCCTCCTATTTTGCAAACTTTATTCAACCCAGTTAACAACAACTGAAGTTGATATTTCTACAATATTGTGCATGCAAGTTATAGCGGGATAATTCTCTTTTTTTTTTTTCTAATTTTGATAAGTTTCCGATTTGAATTAGGTGAGTATGAATTATTTTAATTGGGTATGATAACAAGATATCTAAGGTCTGGTCATCGAGGGTGGAACCTCTCCCCCAACTCAAGCATTTGAACGATCACATTCATGGGGACAGGTGATGACCAAGTTGTAAATCATATTTATTTGAAGTAATAAATATGTGTCAAGTAGCCACGCACCTGATTTGATCTTACCATAAGTGAGGTGTAACTTGTATGATTGATAGTTGATGACACAAAGAATTGTAATGATGTTAGTGTGTGGTGCATAGAGTATCACTAAGTTAGCGGTAACATTATCGAGCTTCTTGATGAAACAATGAGTTCAAGCATTATTTTAATGATGTTGGTACTTCAGAAATGTCAGAAACTAACAATGTTGTGACCTGACAAGTATGAACAATTGATGGTGCTATTAGTTGACAAGTGCCAATGTTAGATGGTGCTATTAATTGATAAGTATCAACAATTTTCCTGTAAAAATCACAACATCATTTCTTAGAGAAAGAAAATCACAAGGTAGAGTATAAAAATTATTTAAAATGAAGTGAAATACACACACACACACACATATCATTTTCTTTTCTCTTTTCATTTTTCTTTTTTAGTTGCCAAGTGCCAGCAAGTTAGTTTTCACCTGTCATCTGTCCAACTATGCTCCTAGGAGTTTTCATAGTTGAAATGGAAAGTGCCAGTAAGATGATTTTTACCTGTTTTCTGTCTAATTGTGCGCCTAAGAGATTTCACAATTGATTTTTATTTTTTACTTATCATGGAATTGTAGATGTGGAGGACTAATTTCCCTAAGGTAGAATTTCTAATTGAAGGTTGGAAGCAAATTTCTTGGTGAATGAGTCTTTTGAAGTTGGGTATTAATACATGTAGAGTCAATTCCCATTAGCAAGTAAAGGGGTACATTGTCCATCTATGGTCACTAGTTTGGCAGTCTTGTTATTGGATATTTTGTCTATGTTATATGGGCCTAACATTCTAGTGGACAATTTTCCCTTGAAGTCCTTAAATCATAATCATATAAGAGTGGACAATCCCCAGGTTGGAATAACTTGTTTTTTATCAAATGATCATGCCATTTTTCTCTTTGTTGTTGTACAAGATATCTGTGTTTTAATGTAGCTAAAAAATCTCATCAAGTTCATGAAGTTGTTCTAATTGATGATTTTGTGTTGTTGATAAATCCAAACTAACGTCTATTGTAGTCTTGAGTGTGATGATTTCGAATTCAATGGGATATATGGGGCACATCCCACACATAAAATCAAATGGATAAAATTCTATTGTGCTTCACCAAGTTTTTCCATAAGCCCATAAGGCTTCGACTAGTTGATCAACCCAATCACGAAGATCACTGGCTGTTGTTTTAGTGAGGATATTCTCTAGTACTTTTTTGGTGCTTTCAACCTACCTGTTTGCTTGTGGGTGGTAGGGAGAAGTGACCCAATTCTGAACCTTATATTTCTCAATAAGTGCCTTAATTTTATTACCTGTAAATTATGCTTCACCATCAATGAATACTTCCCTTTTTACTCCTTATCGGATGAATATTTATTCATATAAGAATTGAATAACAACTTGTTCTATGTATTTTTATATTTCTCTTACCTCGACCCTTTTGGTCACATAGTTGGTGCATACAAAGATATAATATTTTTGATATGATGGAAGCTTGATTGGTCCCACAAAATCAAGGGCCAATTTCTCAAATGGATCAATTACTAGCTACATTTGTAATGACATTTCATCTGACTAAAAGGGTTTTCTAATCCCATGGTAGCTATCACATCCTCTAACATATTTATTCACATATTGAAATATAGTGGGCCAATAATAGCCCATGCAAAATAAATTATGGCAAGTACGTTTATCTGCAGAGTGACCACTATAGGGGCCATTGTGATAGGCCTTGAGAATATCCTAGAATTAATCCTCCCTAACATATATGTAGATTTCCTGATCAACCCCTACATAAAAGAGGTAGCCATCTATCCATGAGAACCTAATATGTTTTTGAATGATCTTCTATCTCTCTCGTGGGGAAACATGACTTGAAAATTTTCTTGCAACCACGTAGTAATGTCTGCATACCGGGGCATATGGGTGGACACTGCAAACATATTTTGATTGGGAAAGTTGTCTTCAACAAGAGAATTGTTAGTATTGAAAAAAAAAACTAGATAAAAGATTTACAACTATGTTATCTTTACCAGGTTTATCAATAATTGTAATAACAAATCCTTGTATCAATAACAACCATCTGATAACTTTTACACTAGTAGTAAGTTTATTAGCTAAATACCTAATAGCTGAGCAGTCTATGTGCACAAAGATATGGTAGCTAGTTATGTAATACCTAAACTTGTTAATTCTAAATATGATATTAATGAATTCTTTTTACATTATTGTGTAACTCAGTTTTGTTGGTGACAATTTTTTGTTGGCGTAATAGATAGTTTACAACTTCTTATCTTCTTCCTACCCAACACAACTCCAACAATAGTTTTAGAAGCATCTGAGGTGATATGGAATGGGAATTTCTAATTAGGTTTGTGTGACACATGGGATGTAGAGATTTTTTTTTTTTTTTAACTTACTGAAAATAATTTGAAAATTTTTGTTCCATAAATATGTTGCATCTTTCATAAATATCACATACAAAGGGGATGCAATTTTAGAATAATTCTCAATGAAACAAGGATAATATCTTGTTTTTCCCAAAAATATGCATACCTCTTTCTACGTTTTTGGAGGAAATATGCTCAAAATTACTTGGATTTTGGCTAGATCAATGTGAATACCAACAATTGATAGGAGATGTCCCAGTACTACTCCTTAGGTCGTCATCATGTGTCATTTTTTTGTACTCAATGCAATATTAGCATGTTTGCATCATTGAAGTGTTTTTTTCTAAACTAGATAGTGCTTCATAGAATTCAGTTCCATATGGTGTGAAATTTTCCATATAAATTTCAAGACTATCATTAATTACATTAGAAAATATGCACAATATTACTTGTTGGAAGGTAGCAGGTGTGTTGCAAAGGCCAAAAGAAAGAACATGATATGCGAATGTGCCTGATGGGTAGGTGAAAGTCATTTTATCCTAGCCTTTTGTAGAGATTTTTATTTGATTATATTCGTTGAAACCATTAAAGAAAGAGAAATACTTTTTCCCTCACAATGTATCTAGAAACTGGTCGATAAATGACAGGGGAAAATGGTTTTTTTATGTTTATTTACTTAATTATCAATAATTGACACATATTCAAAACTTGTTGTTCTTCTTTGGGATGACCTTAAGAAAGGAAAGCCACTCATTGTTGGATATTAGATGAATAAAATTAGCTTCTAGTAGTTTCTAGAGTTCTTGTTTAACAACATCCCTAAGGGCATGATTCATCCTCCTCTGAGGTTGTTGGATGGGAGTACAATCCTTCTTAATATAAATGTGATGTGTGCAAATATCAGGGTGTATACCCTTCCTATCCTTGTAATCCAAAGAAAAATCTTCCTTCTCCTTCTTTAGGACTTGTAATATATTATCACTTTGTGTGGGGGTCAAGTTCGGATTGATGTATAGTGTTTTTCCTGGCTCAATTTCAATGGGGATACTATTGTGAATGAATGTAGTTTATATTTACTCCTTTATCATTTGTAGATTAGGATCCTCATAATCATCATTATTTATTTTTGCTTCTATTAGCTGGTAGAAATGCATGGGACAAAGGGGGGGTTACGATTAAAACTATAAAAATATCATCCTTTGTTTTAATTTTAAAGGCCAAGGATTTTTCAATTGTAAAAATGGGTCAACATTATCATTTACAAGTTCGAAATCAACCCATATGTGATCTTCATAGGCTATCACAAGTTTTTTTGGGGGATAAAGGGTAATATATTTCATAGAATCCCCATGCAAAATCGTCATATTTCCTATTATACATCCAATGTAAGTGTCAACAATGGCCAATCATGTTCTTCCCAAGATCAAGGGATGACCATCAAGATGGTATTTGTTTTGGAGGACCATAAAGTTTGCTAGTTAGGCACATGATTCTACATAAATAATCACATTTTCCAGAATCCCTTTTGGTCGAATGGTGGACTGATCAACTAATTGAAGAATATTAGGGGTAGGTCTGAGGGATATGGATCCTAATATATCCCAATTTTCTTTGGTAAATATGTTAATAACTACCCTTAATTCACTAATGTATTTGAAAAAGTTTTGATTTAGATTTGGATGGTGATAGTCAGGTTTCCAAGATCATCATATTTGAAAGGTGTATCCCCCCAAGAATCATATTAGATTATTTCCCCAAAACATGAATAGTAGGTGGATCCTTGGGTTTTATCCCTGGATTTATAAGTCATAGGTCTTGAAAGTTTTGGCATAAATCGACATGTCTCTTATTGCTTATAATAATTTAATCTTAACGCGCAAATTATGGATCTCCCCTAATAAATTGAACTTGGGTTGTAGATTTGTCTTAACTATTTCTAACCTTTTTAGATATGGAGGAGTAACTACTTTGATTTTAGTTGGCCTAGAAACAACCCCTTTTGTATATGCTACTACTCCAAGGTTACAATACACATAGAGTCCTTTTTTGCTTCATGATTATGTCTCACTTTAGGAGATGAGGGTTCATCCTAAAATTGTTTTATGATTAATGGTGGGTTTCGTTGGTGAAGTATCTTCCTATACCTAAGTTGTAAATCATTACATGCAATAGAGATAATGCTATATGCTAGGAAGTTTGACATTTCAACCTATTGAATCATCTTATTATTTGGATTTGGTGTGGCTTGAATGGGTAATTAATGTTGAATAGCAAGGCCATTCATTGGAGCATTAATTGGTGCATTTATAGGGATTTTTAATTGAGTTTGTGGAGGTAATAATGGGTACATCTATGACTACGATGCTAGGAATTGTGGCCCAGAGAAAGAGGACTTTTTCCAGCTTAATGGCCATAATGGATTTTGAAGTTGAACTGGCCATTGTAGCCAAGGTAAAAGGGTATTGGAACCGTTGAGGGTTTCTCCATTGAGGATAAAACATTTATATCTATGGAGGATTATACTAATTATCCAAAGTCTTAGAAAATGCAGAGAGGTCATGATTCATACTTCGTGCTCGTATCTGCCACTACTTCTTTGATCATAAAAAATAAGCTAGTTTGACTTCCTTGCTGGCACCCTAGTAGACCTCCTTCAGTCCAGGCAAAGACGAAAATGAATTTGTAGAATGTTCTTGATCACAAGTTCCACATATTTCAATAACCTTCACTGGACATTCCCTAAAGAAGTGTTTCATCCTACATTTCGGGCAGAAAATGGCTAGTTTCTTTTCAACCTCTAATTGTTTCTGCTTAGCTTGAAACAAATTTAGTTATGAAGACAATTTCCCAAGGATATAGGTCTTAAATTCCTCCAACATGTTTCCAATTTCTACACGAGTTACTCCCCCATTGGATGATTTTGTGACCTATGTAGGAAGATATCTAGTTCCTAGTCTGCCCCTAGTTGTTTCTCAAGAACATATTTTACATAGGTCACAAATGGTTTCATAAGTTTCATTAGATATAAATCCCTTTCCCATTATATGCACCAGATAAAACCTCTCATCCCATATTCCTATAATTAGAATTGTTTTTAAAATATCACCTCCTAGTGCAACATATGGAGATATCTGCAAGTTATACTAAAACTGGTCTATTAAGTCCCCTAGATTTTCTTCCTCCTTTCATGATATTTTGAACAAATCATCCTTAAGTTATTTAGTTCTATAATATTCTTGATATTTTCTAAGGAAGGCCTTCTTCATATCATCCATAAATTTATACTATTTCCACCTAGACCCATAAACCATCTTAGATCTTCTCCCTTCAAAGTGGTGAGGAACAATTTTAACTTTTCTAAGTAATCAATGTAATCATAGCTTTAACATAACATATTGAACTCAAACAAGAAGGTGCCTATATTTTCAATGGTAATCCCATGGAAATTAGGAAAATATTCCAAGGAAATTTCCTTCATAGGTGTATTTACCTCAGTGATAGAAATAGGGAACTCAACTGTAGAGGAGGTGTTGGCAACATCTTTTGAAATGTTTCAATAATATTTTGGTATTCCAAAATCAGGAGGGAATCATTGAAATGAGACAAGAGTGGTTACTTATGGACACCAGGTTTAACAAAACTTCCTCGATCAAGATTAAGGGTCTCATGGGATGTTCCTTGGACGAGACTACAATAACCTAATGTCCTAATGTGGGATCCCCTATTTCTCCTTGTCCTTCTACAAGGTATTGAAATTGAGTTTGAAATGCAGGCTTCCCTACTTCCCGATGTCCTTCAGCAAGGTGTTCAATTCCTGCCACCTCGAAATGTTCATTTGGGGGTATAGTTTCATTCTTAGTTTAGCTTTGACCATTTTAGTAGAGTGATTACTTGAGATGGTCTTGTGGTTGGTCCTTGCAGCATAATGAGACTTTGCTTTTACCTTTGAGATAAGATCTTGTATATACATTCTTCTTCGTAGGTCTTTTTTTTTTACCTCTTTTACCTATAGGATTGTTGTTCTCTTGTTGTTCTTTTATAACTCTAGTCATGCACTCTAATTTAGTTTACACATGCATCCTGAATGCTATGGTGCAAGTGAGACAAGAGGTTACCCTGTGTTGTTCCTCGAAGAGAGGTGGGTGGTAGGTGCACAGGTTAATTCCCCTTTTGTCTTTACCTCTCAAGCCCCAGTAGCACTAAAGATAATGTAGCTATCTAGCACTAAATCATTCCTTCACACCCTTATAACCTCCCCAATGATGACACCAAAATGTCATCTACTACAAATGTCTATTTAGGACAACTAACAACACTCTACATTAATTAGCAATCTAGGAGTCATCTGCTATTTCAAGATTAAGTGCAAAGTATATGCAAGCCTAAAGCCCCTTTCTAATGTTGGCAGTTCGAATGACCGTAAGCTGGAAAAATCACACTTGTAGATTAAATCACACTCAAACAATAGAAGACATGAACTCAATGCAATTTGATCCACTCCCAAAACTAGAATCAAATCTTTAATCATTCACAAACTTTTGTTGGAAAGGAAATATAATTTCATTCTTAAAATTATCAAGAATCATAACGTCTAGAACATATTCCTATATTAGTAGCAAACAAATCTTTGCAACTAACATTAATCAAGCTACTCTATAAAAATAATGACCAAATCACTGCAATAAAAATTAAACTATGTTACAAGTAACAGGAAACAAATAAATAACAACAATCAAGTCACACTGTAAGTAACAAGAAATGAAGTTTGTAAGTAGCAAGAAATAAACCAATCTATGAATAAAAGTAATCAAGACACCTTGCAAGCAACAACAATTAAATCATTCTATAATTAACTGTAAAATAGTCACCCATAAATTAAATCACTATGAAAAATCTATGCAACATAATCCCAATTCCAACAAATGAACCTCCTCAAGATAGCAGGTGCAAATACTTACTTCCAATAATTAGCAACAACTCACACAATCAAATGATAAGAGATTATCAAATTCCTATGATAAATCTAATTAATAAACAAAAATGCAACACTTGGTCAATGAAGGGGGCCCTCCACCAATCAAGGTTATGAAGTCTTACTCACAAATTAATACTTGAGATGATAAAGTATTACATACTATATTATATCAAAATGTAATACAACAATGCTATTTTTGTGCCTTGTTCACTAATACAACCCATGTCTCTTACTACTTGTTCAACAATCAAGCAACCATGAAGGTCCCTTAATTTATAAAATCAAATGGGTAGTGGCCCAACATAATGTCAAAACTAAATAATGCATATTAGGGAAAAATATGTCACGTATATCTATGTTATTACACCAATTTTTCAAAAGAATGAAAACTCATTAAATTACATTCTAAGTTATCCTAATAGCTGATGTTTCTCGGGTTCTGTCTATTGTCAAATTGGCTCTTTCGTTAATTTTTTTCTAAAGCATCAATTGAAGACCAAATGTTCAAGCACCATCAAAATTGCAGGGATGATATATTGTGGTTTCAAAAGTAACAACATACCAAAAGAAATCATGTGATAGTATTCATCCATTGATTTGGTGCCATTTCTCTACGACCAATCAAGTGCACTTTTCCAAACCATCACATAAGTAATCCAAAACTAGGTGGAAACTACTTAATGATCCTATAATATCACTTAAATAATATGATTTGTATACAAGGTTGTTACTTGGTCAAAATATGATTTATAAACATAATATCATCAAGGAAAGGATAACATAGTAAAATTAAAATAGTTTCAAGACAAGGTAAATGGATAACAACTTAGAGAAATTCATGGGATCAACAATTATCATTCCCTTTCCATTTTGTAGACCTTTTCCCTCATATGGATTCTTTAAAAAATAAAATTTGAATTCACACGTGCCCTTTGTTCATGCATATTGAATACATACACAACTTATAAAAGAAAAATATGTATATATGCCAATGTCCATGCAACTAGCATATGTCTTCAATTTTCACCAAAAAAGATTCAATCTACAGACCATTACATGTATTGGGGCAGGGTTTACAAGTTGTAATGAGAGTTCACTTCTTATATCTCATCCTTAATAACCCAAACTACTCTTTCAGGAATATTTAATGATGCCATGGGTAGGGTTTACAAGTTGTAATGAGAGTTCACCTCTTATATCTCATCTTGAATAACCCAAACTACTCTTTCAAGAATATTTAATGATGCCATGGGTAGAGGAGAGGAACAAGCATCTTTATGGTCACAAATTCTCTCCCAATCCTTTTGTTTGCAATCCCCTTGAGATTTTAATCCATCCCCTTAGATTGGAAACCCTTGTTTCCTTTCCTTCTTATTATTTTACAAGATCTAGAAAGAGACTCATTCTCTTTCTCTCTTTTTGTTCAGAAAAAGGATTCACTGTGGAGAACTTTAATGGCCCATGGTAGAGGGACCTAGAGGACATTTCTATGCCTTTAACAACAACATGCTTCTTCTAAGCCTTCTATTGTTATCAATTATTTTAATAAGAAACTCATTTCTTTCTGTTCCAATTTAGTATTTTTCACAATATAGTTATGATTATGAGTTGTTTTGTTAATTTATTTCATTCAATACAGATGAGTTCTTGTTGAATATATTATCAGTGTAAGTTCTTAAAAAAAAATGAAAGAAAAAGATTTAACAAACCACTTTTCATTAGACTATTCATAAAAATAAAATATTCATATTTTATTTTCAAAGTAAAAATTTAAATATCCATGAATATAAAA
Organism: Pinus taeda; assembly: GCA_000404065.3. NCBI lineage: Eukaryota > Viridiplantae > Streptophyta > Pinopsida > Pinales > Pinaceae > Pinus > Pinus taeda. The sequence continues at coordinate 21,012 of APFE030088466.1, forward strand.
AAAAATGACTATAAAATTATTATATTTTTACTAAATAGAATTATTAATAATTTCATTTAAAAATTGTAGATTATTCTCTGTTGAAAAATTGTTTTATATATATATATATATATATATATTATTGTTTTCTATTTTGCGAAAAGGGATTTGGATTTTAATTAGTTTTGGTTTTTTTAAACAAAATTTATGAAGTTTATTAAAGTTTTGAAAATAAATAAATATTAAATTAAATATTTTGAAAAAAATAAATAAAATGTATTTTTAAATCTAAATTGGTTAATGACTATTTTGATGTGATTTTAAATTGAATTGTTATATATAAAAATTATATTAAAAACAAAAAAATCTAAAAAAAAATTATTCACATAATTATTTAGGCCTTATTACAATATCATGGTTTATAAATAGCACATGCTCAAAAACCATAACTCAATAATAATCTAAATATTTTAATTTAATTTAATTTTATAGCATTTTTTAAATTAAAACTTAATACTTACAATATAATTAGATTCTTAACCATGGATATTTACTCTCATTTAACCATCGATATTATTACCTTGTAAATAGACTTTGTTACAATACCATGGTTTATCAATACCACTTGGCAAAAAAAATAAACTATTTCAAAATAAAAATATTAATTTAAAATTATCAATTACTTTTTGCATAATAAGCATGTACTAAGTAGTGATGCTGCATATTACACTTGTTTCTGTTCGTTAAGTTGTGTGAGTTAGAGATGATTACACACTCAACCTTTGGTTTGAGAAACCATGATTCAGAGTCAAACCATGATTTAGAGTAGTTTAAGCTATCAAAATCATATAGGGATTTCACCTTTAACATGATTGGATTTTTGCCCATGAAATTTTGAATAAATGACCTTCATCACAAAATGCCTTAACTGTACACCTATCACCATCTATTCTACACCTATAAAATATATTAAAAATATCTATTATTTATATTAAAAAATTAAAATATTTTTATAACATGTAATCACTCCACTCAATCTAATAATTATGATAACTAAATTGATTATCAATAGTGCATGATGATATTTTTTTTTAAGGAATCAAACTCAAGATGAAAATTATAATGTCATCTCTTTTTGCCAAACCATTTGTATGTTTAAAACAACAAAATTGATTTTGAACTATTTTAAAAGCGCAAATTTACATGAGATACCCATATTCCAATAACTCAGGAGACCTGACCTCTCTTTCAAGTTTAGATTATAAAACATTTATTTCCACAATCTAAGAAAATGTTAAAGGCAATTTAAAAACCTAAAATATTAGATTATTAATGAAGAAGTGAAAAATAATTCATTAAATTGTTTGCCGAGAAAGATTGTGTTTGGTAAACAAGAAAAGCCCCTTGTTACATTAACAAAATGCATCTTTTTTTTAATAGAATTTTGTACTATTTTCGAAATAACAAATTATATAGAGATATTGAAGGCTTTGGAATGGTGGATTATTGGTAAAATATATTTAAAAATACACTTCTAAGAGAGGTAGAAGACATAATGTTACCCAGGAGTTCAAAAAATACTGTATATTTGTTAAAATATAGGTCTTCAAGGCCATGGAGACAAACCAAGTAAACAAGAAATGAAAAACAAATACATAACAATAATCTTGGAAGAGGGGTCCGAATTAATTGCTACAACTTGGATCGACTCCTTGTCACTGCCCTGTAAACCACCAATAGTGGGATAGATGCCAAGGTTCTTCTTGATGCACTCCAATCACTGATCCATGTTTTTCATCTGCCAATGTACATGCCCTATAGAGAGGAGTAAGTCCTCTTCAATGCTTATGTCGATCTAGGAGAATCTTGCTTAAGAGGAATTTCATGTTCCAATAAAGGTGATGAGTCCTGTTATTACAACAAGAATGTTGCAGCTCGTAGGGAAACCAAATTTAATTTATCAATCTGAAGTTTGTTTGAACTTAAGAGGTGATAGTTCTATATGCACAACAAGCAATATTCTACCTAAGCTGCTCTGAAGCAATGAATTGAACTAAAATGTTATAACACCCTCCTCCCACATCTACCCAAACAACCAGCCAACTAGGGTAAACATGCGATGAGAGGCCACCATTATATGATTCGACCTCCTAAGTCACGTTAAGGAAGTGGAATTGGTGGAACACACCATAGATACATTCAACGTCAGCATTAGGACCTTCAAGAACCAATCCAACCTTTCTTCCAACCATCCCCTGGGTCCCATTGAGCTTTTGGACCACTTGACCTCTCGACACTCTCTTGCTATGGGCACGCCAACGTCCAGGGACCTCTAGACACTCTCACAGGCCTATAAGCCAGCTTCTAGGGACTATTTTGCACAATGTTGTGCCAGCGTCTCCAAGATTTGAGCCCTTTTTCAGGCCCAAAGCCCAGGTCACTGCCCAAAATTGAATTACATCTTTAGAATAGTAAAATAACAAGGAAATTCAAAAGCAATTACTTCAATAAGACCTTGACTAGACCCCTGCTAGCCATGACAATAATTTTGTGAAACATATCACAAATATGTAATATACAGGTGTAAACAACAAATCTGAAGATAGGGGTCTCATACTTAGCTGAGAACCACTAAGAAGCATTGTTTTCTCAACACATCAACTATCATTTCATCCATTAGGTCATAGATACATTGTTCATTCATTTACCAGTAAAAACATGATGGGATCCATTCATATCTACTGTCATAAAACATCTATATAACCATCATAATAGCAACATAAATACCAATGAAATCACAACCATATGACCCACATATAAACCAATATAATACTCATGAAAATATAATGGGAAATAACCTCATATTGATGATGGAAAATCCAAGTCTGGGATGGGAATTCCATATTCCACTTGACCGTAAAATGGTTGAACCAAATATCTCTTTAGCCATTCACCCCTGTGCTATATTCCAAGCATGAATGTGGGATCTCATAGAACACATCAATCCAAAACCATTCAAGACTTCTAAAGGCCAACCACCTCAACCCATCAACGCGTGATTCCACCTCATAGTTGGACATCACAAAACCATCCTTAGATTGGTCTCTATCCCAGCCTTTCAGGGCTTTAGAGTGTTTGTTCCAACAAATTCTCCAAGACTAGTAACTCAACCCACAATAGTCACTGGGCTCCAGAGCATTTGTCCAACCAAGGCTCTAGGACTAGTAACTCAACCCAGGAAGGGCTCCAAAGCATTTTTCCAACCAAGGCTACAAGACTAGTAACTCAACCCAAGCTGTTACAGGGCTCTAAAGTGTTTGTCCAACCAAGGCTCCTGGAACTAAACTTAACCCACACTAAGGAAACTTTAGAACCAACCAAAACAAAACAAGGAAATAAACCCATAATCTCCATGGCTATCTAGAAAATGAAAACGCTAAGAAATCCACTGTAAATCTAGGAAATCCTCCATGTCAGTGATAGATCATGACCAATAATCCACATGCATATGCCATGCATGCAAAAACGAGTGAGGAAAACATACATGCAACTCGGTACCTGCAAGCAAACCCCATTGTAGCTGTTGATCCCGATGTCCTCTTACGCTTTCCTACTCTTCCTTTTCCTTCTTTCTCCAAAATTCCAAGTATGCCACACCCTCCAAGAGTGCTCCAAGAAAACTATAAGTATCCAAGAGTATGAGAGAGAGAGAATAATGAGAGATCTCAAACACTAAACTAACAAAAGGTTACCAATTGATCCTCATAATCCTTTTTATGAATGAAGCCTCTATTTTCTTCATTTTCCATTATTTTCCTTCATTTTCCTCCTCACATGAAACCTGTGATCTTTCACCTCATTTTTCTCCTAATTTCCATTATTTTCATAGATAAATATGCTAAAAATATCATTTTTCCTTTCCAATGCCTTAGCCATTGCCTTTGCCAATTTCCTTAGCCATTAATAACCAAACGAACACCCACACTAGGATGTCTTGCCCAACATTCAACTTGGAATAAGTGTCCCCCAACCGTGGTTATTATTTTTCCTTTATTGACTTTTATTACATGGAATTTTCACTAGGACTTTTACAAAACCCTCCACCTTGGGGGAACATTGTCCTTGGTGTTCAACAACAACTATAAACACAAAACTGTTGTAAGCAAAATATATTGTTGATGGAGCTTTATAAATTTAATAACTTGATGCAGTATCTACAATGATTAACTTGTTGAGAAGCAACCCAACATGAAAACATAACATCATAATGAATGACAACCATACTGCTTATTGGATATTTATAACATATCTCATGGTGGTATTGACATCCATATACATATGTACATATACTAAACATCACCAAAACATATACCAAAACATATACTAAGACATATACCAAACACCATACCAAAAATTATTTGCCTCATCTAGAAAACAAGGAAGGATACATAGCCTACATATGATCCACCATCTCCCATGTAGCTTCATCGGGCCCAAAGTGATTCCATTTCACCTTAAATTTCTCGATTTCTCGGTTTTGGAGCATGAACACCTTTTTCTGCAATATACACTAAGGCTCTGGCTAGAATTCTCCATCAGATTCCACCTACAATACAAACCAGACAATCACATATCAACATATTTGACATACTTCTTAAGCAATGACACATGGAAAACATCATGGAATTTCACTATTGAAGGCAGTGCAAGTCGATAGGCCACTGGCCCAATCCTCTCAATGATACTAAAGGGTCCACAAAACCGTAGTGCCATCTTGGCACATGATCCAATCCATAAGAAGCTCTTCTTTGGTTTGACACGCAAGTAAACATGTTCCTCAACCTGGAACTCCTTGAACAACATGTTCTGATCTACATAACTCTTCTACATATCTTGTGCTACCTTTAGATTCTTCTTTATAACCTGCATCTCTTGTTCCATGTTCGCCAACATGTTTGGTCCAATCAACACCCTATTAACTGGATCACTCCAAATGATAGGAATATTGCAACTCTTCTCATACAATGCCTCAAATAGACTCATCCTCAAATGTTCTTGATACCCATTGTTGTAAGTGAACTCTACCAGTGGAAGATATTATTCTCACTTTCAATGTTGATGCATCACATACATCCTAAATGTACTCTAATATTCTATTTACCCTCTCTATATGTCCATTTGTCTGCAGATGATAAGTTGTACTGAAGGTCAACTTTGTGTCGAATCTTAAAAATAACTCCTTCCAAAACATGGAAGTTAACTTTGCATCCCTGTCTGACACAATCTTCATCAAAACACCATGCAATCTGACCACACCTTTGGTGAATACCTATGATACATCGCTACTGACAATGTAGACTTCACTGGAATGAAATGTACAAACTTTTTCAACCTGTCCACAATGAACATGATGGAATCATGTTGTCTCATTGTCCTCAGCAAATTTGTGATGAATTCCACGGAAATGACTTCCCATTTCCACTCTGGAATCACAATCAACTGTAGTAGTGCACCTGGATGTTTAGACCCTGCCTTCACATGCTGACAATCAAAACACCTAGCCACAAACTCTGCTACATCCCTCTTCATGTTCGGCCAATAATAAATATCTTCACTTCCGTCGATGTCTTTTGATAACTTGGGTAACCCGAATATGGTTTCACATGAAACTCCCTTAAGATAACCTTCTTGAGATCACTACTATCTGGCACATATAACCTATCTCCGAATCTAATCAATCCGTCTGCTATAAGGAAATAGTCCACATCCTGTGCACCTGCACCTGTACCATTACTTGTATCTGTACTTGTACTATCACAAGTACTTGTACCTATACTATCACCTATATCTATACATGTACTACCACCTGTACCTATACCAGTACTCTGATGCAACCTGTGAATAATCTCCATATATTTGACATCCTGCTAACCTGCTTGCAAGATCCTATCATGTACGTATGTCCCATAGGAGCTCATTGCTTCTAAGTGATTTACATGTACCCGCCTACTAAGAGCATCTGCCACTCTATTCTCTTTATCCTTGATATACCTAATATCGAAATCGAACACACTAATCATGGCCAACCATCGAGCCTACCTACCATTCAATTTTAGTTGGTCAAATAGATACCGCAAATCATTGTGATCACCCATCAATGTAAACCTCCTACCTAGAAGATGGTGTCCCCACATCTTCAATGCATGTATAATCACTGCCAACTCAAGATCATGCGTGGGGTAGTTCTACTCATTCTCATTCAGTTTTTTTGGCTCATAACATATCACCTGTCCATATTGCATAAGGACTCTGCTAGGTCCTTTCTTGCAAGCATCTATGCATACTACAAACTCTTTGTGAGGATCTGCAATCTTTAACATTCTTGAATGTGTCAACAACTTCTTAAGCTGCTCAAAACTAGCCTCACAATCCTCTGTCCATTTGTACTTCTTACCTTTCCTTTGCAATGATGTAATAGGATACACAATCTATGAGAAGTTCTTGATGAACCTCTTGTGATAGCTTGCTAACTCCATGAAAAATCTCACCTCATCTACATTCTTAGGAGCTACCTACTCCATTATGGCCCTTATATTTTCTGGATCTACTGCAATTCCTTCCTTGGAGACAACATGTCCCAAGTAATGTACCTCATCTTGAAAGAAACTACACTTGTTGAGCTTTGCATACAACTAATGCTCTCTCAAAAACCTCAACATTGTTGCTAAATGATTGGCACGCTCTTCCTCATTTTGAGAATATACCAATGTTGGCTTGAGGGGGCTAGACCCAGGTTTGGAGTTAATTAGCCAAACAAATCCCTGTACCACTGCCCTCAGCAATAGCCCACAGAGCGTGGAGTGAGGTCTCACCTGAAGCAGTATGGGGGGATGTTGGAACCAAGTTTTCGCACCCTTGGTATGTCTGAGGGGTAGGTTTAGTCGAACTATGAATAGCTTTGTGCAGGTTACTTCGTACATCGCCCTAACCGGTGAGGCCTGTTATCACTCAGGTTTTCCCAGAAGTTGTAAGAAAAGGGAAAGGAGGCTGAGGTAACCACAAACCAATCTTTTAGATACAGATTCTAGCCAATCTGCATCCAGAGAGGGCTCTCTTTTTATGATTTATCTTTGTTTTGGAATATATTAGGCTAGTTGTGAAGTTTAGGAGTTTGTTTGAATTTGGGTGGTGAGATTCAATAACAAAGGGGTAAGATTGAGTAGTTTAGGTCATTGCGCTAATGGAGTCAAGGAAGATGGCTTAACTGGACTTGGTTTCTTAACAAAGCATGGTTTCGCAGGGCAAGATGTTCAAACAGGGAAAAAATAAAGACTTGGAATAAATGGAATGTTTTCAAAATAGGTGAAGGGCAGTTAAGAATCCTTCAATCTATTTGAAGAGGGAACTTGAATGATTACTACTAAAGAGCATTTAAGTATTCTTTAATAAATAATCAAAATGAAAGAACTAGGAAACATGAGCAATTAAAGTTTTACTGTTTATTCTAATTCAGAAGAAAATATAGAAAATGATAACTTTTGAAGACAGAGTGCAATCGAGCATATTCTGAATTACTCCTTTTTGTTTATCATTTAGATATGAAACATAGATGATCTAAGAAACAAGGAAAACTTTAAAACAAAAGGTATAGAGGACTTATTGATTCGGTGTTTGATTCAAGAATTCTGTGAAAAGTCCTTTGCTTCAATTCTTTACCCAGCAAGCCATACGAAAATTTGATCCAATTAGCACTTTATTCCAAAAAACCAATGTTACAACAATGTATATGAATCCACCCTCAATACTCCAATTGAGGTAGTATTTATACAAAATATTTTACATAAAATATCTCATAACAGAGTGAGATATATTCTAGTGATGACTAATCATTTTTTACAAGAAAATAGAGACAAATAGTCTCGAAGATAGGAGGAAGGTAAACTGATGTTGTGCTGTTCCTATTTGTGCTGAGTGTGCTGGAGGCAGGTCCTTTTATTTGGTTTGCTGCTACCTTCTTTAGTAACTTCGTGTTGGATGCGCTGTTTTGACTGATACTCTTTACCTGTTTTGATACACTTCGACCTGTTCTGATCCATGTTCACCTTTTTTCATCTCACCATGGTAAATAGCCCAAAATTTACCTTTTATTGAGGATAAATTTACAAAATTTCTAACATGTCTTCCCACCATTTTTTCTCTGGAAATTTGTGCTTCTGAAGTTTCCTTAGAGTTTCATCAGTTTTTGTATATCTGAAAAAGTTAGGCTGAATGGTAAATAAGTGCTTTACCTCATGCTCAATATAGAATAAGTTCTCTAAGCTGTCATAGAGAACTCAGCTTGTGGGGAGTGCTTTCACTCCTGATGCACTTGTTGATGAGCTAGCTTGATTACCAGCATACTTATTCAATTTATCTACATAATCAATATGTTTCATTAATCTGTCATTAATGACCAAAGGACTTGGTAGCCCTTTACTCTGCAAAATTGTGAACTTCTCCATAAAAGAATTGATTTCCACCTGCATATCCTGGCACCTTCTCTCTAAGTTCTGCATCAAAGTTCTCTTGGTTAGAACCCTTTTGATTTCCAAAATGGTGTCTATCGTGTCAGAGATGCCAAGTTCTTCCAGTTTTTCTCTATTTCTGTTATTCAAAAAATGTATAAGCCTGTTGGCTTCATCTGGCATTTGTCCTAATAAGGCCTTTATCTTCTGAATTTATTTCTGTGCTTCTTTCACTAAATCAATTTGTTCATAGATCACTTGGATAGATAGCCACAAATCATTTATAGATTTAATGATGTTAGCCCAAAGGGTTTTCTTGATCTCTGCCAGGGGCTTATCAAAAGTGAGCTCTTGTTCTAATGTTTTTACTTTACTTTCTAAGGCTTTAATCTCCCTAGTTTTTTCCACAACACTTATTTTGGAGATATCATAATTTCTTTCTGCCTTAGCCAATTGCTCTTTTACTTGTTTCAACTCTGTAACTTGTAATCTCATTTCTTCCATGGAATTTATTAGTTCTTCTGTGCTTAAATTAGCACCGTTGCCTGGTGTTGTTCCTACTGTTGATGTACATATTGCAATTGTACCTGTGATTACCTCTGTTGTGGTTGCTTGGACATTTGGAGCTAATGTTGTTCCAAGTGTAGATGGGACTACAATTGAGACTATGGGGATTACCTTAGGAGGCTAAGAGGTCGACTCTCCCTGCTTTTCTTTCAGTGCTTTTTCTAATGCCTACTTATATCATTCAATCTTTCATTAAGTTTCAAGAGCAGGTCCATCATATCTTCGTCAAATTTCTGCAGTTTGTGGATGCCTTGAAGGAGGTAGCTTCAGCTGTTTCCTCAGGGCAGCAATGTCCACTTATTTTTTCTTGATTAGTGCGTTTATGCCTTTAGCATCTTTGGGATCATGTCCCAATTCCATGATGATTTCTTATAATGATTTGATTCTGTCGTCCTTGGCCAGAGAAGAGGCTTTCTCCAAATGTAATTAAGTATTTGTATTTTCCAAGGAGTCTTGCAGCTTGTGGGCCAGCATTGCTTTGTCAGTCAGTGTGGAATAGACTATTTCTCCAGTCTGCTTGTGAAGTTCAATGTGGTCCATAGGATGAATATCTTTGGCTAAAACCTCTAAGTTTGTTCTGATGTAATCTGCTGCTGACTAAGGTTGTTGTACCTTCAGCTTAAAATAACTCATTAATATTTTTCCTTCTTTAATGTCATAGGCTGACATTAATCTCCATTGGTTTGTGGGGGCCATTTTCAAATACTGACTATAAATTTGAAGTCTTACAGGATCATTTCTGAATTTTATCTCTATGAAGGTCTTCTTAATGTCTGAGGCTTGTTTGCTTTGTGGCCTGAGGGATGACACTTCTATACTGTGTTGTCTTTCTAACTCTTGCATCTATGAGCTAGTAGATGTTCCTCCCACTGTAAATGTTTGTTGGCTAGCTCTTTATTCTCTCTGGCTATCTACAATTTCTTCAATTATTTCCTCTTCTAACAGAGGATTCAATCTTTGCCTCTTTGCTGCAGGCTCTCCTGTGGGACCACTGATAGGTGTGGCGGCTTCTCTGTCTCTTTTTTTATTTATTTTCTCATTTAGAGGAGTTTGCAATGCTGGAATTTCTGCTGCTTTAGTTTGTGCTGGAGGAATTTGCACTTGACTCTATTCTTTGGACATTCCAGGTTGATCTATCATTGCAGTCTGCTCTGTGGTATCTATTTCTTTGCTTTTGGATGTAGGTGGTATGTTGGCTTCCTGTGGAGGCTGCTGAGAAGTTCCAGCAGAGGATGTACCAATTTCTGATCTATGAGGCAGCTTGAATGGTACATGTTGAAAAGAGTCTAGGTCAAGGGTCTTTTCAAGCTCTCTCATAGCATTTTCCATTTTTTCCTGCTCACTAATATCTTCTATTAGGATTCCTTCTACCCATTCATCCTGATTTGCAAACTGCTCAATTTCTGGGATCCTATGATGTATATAAATTGACAGCCTATTCTTTGTTCTTCTGTCATAGATAAAATTGTTGGGGTCATATGGCACCCACCAAAAACTCTTTCTTAATCTAAGGCAGTCTTCTAAAATCTTTTCAGCTTCTTGCCATGCATCTCTAGAATTGATGACAAAAGGGCCTAGCTGGTTCCTAATTCTTAGCTGAGCTTTCTTCTTTGCACTACAAAAATGGACTAAGTTTGCATTTATGATCTGTCTGAAATACTCTAGTGCAAATAATCTCATGGGAACATATTTAGGTAACTTGGAAGGCAATGTTCACACCCAGACATTCTGATTTTTGTGTGATTTTTGTATAGGTACCAGTCACCTATCCGGTATTTCTTTGAGAGCTGGGGAATTTTCTTCATGTCACCATCGATCCTAGGAGGGGAAACTCCTATCAATATAGAGGTTTCTGGATGTACAAATAAATCAATGAACTCATTATAAGTGTAAGGGGACTCCAGGGTATTATGAAAGATTGAACTCCAAAAGATCACAGACCTTCAATTTTCTTTTGAGTCTAATTTCCTGATGGGGAAAGGAAAGCTGTCTAGTTGATGATATAACAAAAGATGGTATATAAAAGAGGTTATTTGAAAACTCCTTCTCTTTCCAAATTCATGAACTGATCATGGATTTTGTTGGCAATAAAAATGGCATAGTCATACCTGCAGCAGGGGGCTGTCCTGGAGTAAATATTGATAATAGAAATAGGGTGATATCATCAACATATTCACTGGAATTAAATCCCATGATCAGGGATATCAAGTCAACAATGAGTCTACCAGTTTCAGTGAAAAAAGTTTGTAGATAAGGAGGTGGACCTTTTGGCTGGTAATTTGGTAACATGAAGGCTTGAGCAATGCAGTTTATTTCTGATTGAGATAACTGAGGTGATTTTTCAAGTAGATATCCCAGGAAAGTGGAGCAAGGGGCTCAGTGGAGTGGAACTGTATCATTTCATTGATGGATTTAGCAGCTATGGGAAAAAAGATAGTTTGGAATGGGGACATAACTGCTCTATGGACAGGGTCATAGTTGGCACAACAATGATGAATTATCTCAGGGAAAACATAGACTGAGGGGAGGAAATACATGAGAAGGTTGGATTCCCACAGTCCAAAAATGTCAGACTTATTCAGATAACTATCTCTGATTTGGCAGAAGATTTTAAGATAGTTACTATCACCATATAAGTCTTGTATCTGAAAGTATTTATTGGCCAATGGTAGATAATCCAAATCTTTGTGAGGAGCATTCATGGGTGCGAGATTCAATGCTACAGGGGTTTCCATCTTTTGGTTCTTGTGTATTCAAAGTGGAATTTGGGCTTTCTGTGGTAAAAATGGACAAACAACAGGTTTGGGGTTTTTTTATGGCAACTACAAACTATTCTTATACTTGAATTTGGCCTCCTCTGGTAGAATTTTTAGTAGAAAACCGAAATTGCAGGGTTACAAGGTAAACTGGATAAATACCTGTGTTAAAGAGGAAAACGTACAATGGCAGGTTGGTTGACAGGCTGCGAGCTTGTTGCTGTAGTCTTTCTGGTCAGGTGGCAGTTGAGAAACTGGAACAATGGACTTGGTTGTTATTTTGCATGGGAGATCGTGATGCAGTGCATTACAATGAAAATGACATTTTATCATTTAGTTAATGAAATTCAGGTTGGCGGGACTTTTTGCATTTATTGGGTGCGTGATGTAAGCGTGATATGACACTTTGTGGCTATGTGGAGGGTGGTAAGCGGTTTGTATCGCACCACTTTTGAGGCGGGGCGGTTTTGGGTCGGGGGTGAGTGAGCATACAGAATGGGCGATGCGTGGCAGAGGTACGGGCATAAAACCACCTGGCGATCGCGAGTTAAAGCGCAATCACCAGGGGGGTCGCGATATTGCCGTCGACCGTCGGATGAAAATGGATTGATCAGACGGCGGACGGGCTTGGGACATGGCAGGGATTTAATGCTGCAGGCCCAACATAATAAACAATGTTTTAATCATTTCGAGGTCATTTCTATTGGTTAGGGTTGGTTATTAATTAACCTAGAGGATTAAATAATCCCTGTTTAAACAGCGTTTATGGTCGTATTTCAACCGGGGTGGGAATATATAATGTTTGGGGATTTTTTAATATATTTACATAGTTAAATAATACGGGGAATAGGTTAATGTTTTCGAGATTTATATAATAATAGTTAGAAGTTAATATGAACTAAAATGAAAACAAGCGCTAAGAAAACGTTAAAGTTCACATTAAAACTTAGGCTAAAGTGGGAAAAGGTGTTTTCAAGTGATATTATGTATTTCCTAAGTAAAATAGGTTTTTCACTTAGGCAAATTTTTTGAAATGAAATGGATGATGGATGGATGATTTTGAGTACTTAGGCTCTTAGATCATTAGGCCGAGGGTCCGGTCCCGCCAGAAGTCAGAGAAATTCTCTAAGCCCCTTTAATTTTCAAAGACCTTAATACTTAGGGTAAATTAGTGAAATCTTTAGGGAAAAATGTGAATGGAAGTTAGTTATTTAACCTTGTTTTGCTTGAATTGCATCAAGTGAAATGTATGTCTTGCACTTTGTGATAAAAGTAAAATTTAACACATTTATAAACATTTTTCATCACAAGTATCATTCTGCAACACCATCTACCTACCCTACCTACTTTAACCCAACATTTTTTCCTTCTTTATTTGGGTGCACTTAGACTGACAAACCCTTATCAAATCATCCTTTTCTTTTACATGGCAAGCCTACCTAAGTCTGCACTTATTACATCCAATTGCTCAGATTAAACTGTTGAGCTCTTTTTATATACTCTACCTATCTATTTATCTGCCAAGTTTACACTGTTTGGTTAGATTTTATTCTCTATTCTACAATGTGAAATTCAAATATGAACTAGCCAAGCTTGAGCTGTTTGATTATTCATCCATTGTGGCATAAGTTAACAAGCTGCACACAATGATTATTACAGAAAATGAAAAAGTAGTGGCATTTGGACTTGCACACTTTCCTGGTCTATTTTGTTTGGGGTTCATTTTTTTCACTTTTTTGACCATCTTTATTCTTTTTACCCTTTGATTTTTCTTTTAGTGTATACCCTATTTACATTTTTAAATTTTTTTGATTTTTTTAAAAATATGGAAAACCTTTGCAACAAGAAAAGGTATGAACATATTACAGAGCTCATCAAGTCAATCATGAAATATGACACCTATTGGTATAGGAGCATAACACTGGATCCACTTGGGGATGGATTTTCCTGGTGAAAAGTCAAGAACAATAGGTCAGATGGCCTTCTGAATGACTTTGACTTTGCTTTGAAATCTCCTTCTGTTGGTTGCTTTATTGTATGTATGACAGTAACACTTGTGAAGCTTAGGGCCTTCTCTTCGGGCTTAAACTCCAACAAGTCACTGTCCAATACAAACTGTGACATTACCAAGGATATAGTATGTACATGTTAAAATAAGAATAGATCAAAAAGTTGGATCAAAGTAGTGTTTCAGCATCCGACCATTAACTGGCCCTTCTTCTGTTTCTGTACCATCCAAGTTTTTCAGAAAGTAAGTATTGTTCCCTTGTAAGGCCTGGATAATAAAAGGTCCCTTCCACAGGAAGTCAAACTTCTCATGTTTTCCTTTGTCTTCTCTCTTGGAATCCCATCTTAAAACTTTGTCTCCAAGGTAGAAGTCTTCTACCTTGGTTCTCTTATCAAAAATTTTCTTAAGTTTCTTTTGTACTACTTGGGATCTTTGATACACTTCTTCTCTGGTCTAATGCAGATGGTTGGTTTGGTTAATTCTCCTTTGAATATCATTGGGCTCCACCTGAGCTTCCTGAAGTAGTTTCATTACAGGAATTCCTAAGGATGAAGGAAATACAACCTCCATACTATAGACTAGTTCATAAAGACTAATTCCAATAGATTTCTTTGTAGTGAGTCTGTCTGCCCACAGTGCGTTAGTAAGTTTCTTGTGCCAATTTTTCTTTTTCTCTTCCAATAATTTTTTAATGATGTTAATTAGGCTTTTATTGGAAGACTCATCTAGACCATTACCTTGAGGGTAATAGGCTGTGGAATGGCCTAAAGTGATATGGTATTTGTTACATAAACTTATCATTTTCTTAGTTTTGAGGGCAGCAACATTATCAGTGATGTTTTTTTTAGGACAACCAAATCTAGATAGTATGTTAGTTTCTAGGAATCCTATAATGACTGTGTCGTTGGCTTGTCTGGAAGGAATGACTTCTATCCATTTGGTGAAATAGTTTTTGGTAGTTAGAATCCATTTATGTTGGCCAGAAGAGGGAGGGTGGATTTCCCCAATGAAGTCCAAACCCCATTTAGGATTGGCTTTTCAGTGGAAATTGGTCTCAGGGGTAAGGGTAACAGTTTCCTCTTGCCTTCGAAGATTTGACATTTGTGGCAAGTAGTGACAAATTTCTTTACATCAGTGAACAAGGTTGGCCAATAAAATTCAGCCCTCAGGATTTTGTCTGCAGTTGATCTCTAGTAAAGGTGTCCACCACAGTCTCCTACATGAATTCTTTGAGGACCTTGTTAGCTTCTTCTTTTACTAAATAATTTAATAGAATACCTTCATGATTTTTCCAAAAGAGAACATTATGTAAAATATAAATCTTAAAGCTTTCATCTTTAAAAACCTTTTCTTGTTCTCGATAACCCTGGAGGAGCCTACAGGTTTAATAATACATAAATTATATCAGCATTCCAAGGTGAATCTAAGAAGGTTTGGCTGATTTGTGGAGTCGCCATCTCCTGTTCATTATCCATTTTATTAATATTATGGCTTGGAAATTTGTTTAAGTCATGAGTTTAGCCAATCCCCATCATTTTATAAGCTTTGTAGGTTTTATTTCAATATCATATTCCAATATAGCAGCAATCCATTTACCTCGTTTGCCTTCAATTCCATCCTGGGTCAAGATTCTTTGAAAACAACATTTGGTACATAGGCTATTACATGGGAGTACAATATGTAGACTCTAAAGTCTTTAATAGCTTTCACAAGTGAATAGGCTTGTTTTTCCATGATTTTGTATTTTAATGGTGCATCTCTTAGTGCTTTACTAAAAAAGCCTATGGGTTTTTCACATCCTTGATCATCCTTTTGTAGTAAAACAACTGTTATGATGTGTTCTAATGCAAATGAAAATATTATGAAGTCTCTATCAAACTTTGGACTTGTCAGGACCAGTGTTCTAGTCAAAGCCATTTTAATTTCTTCAAATGCTTGTTTGGCTTCTACTGTCCATTTAACATTTGAATCATTTTTCAACATATCACTAAGCAATCTAATTAATTTAGCTAGGTTAGATATAAATCTTCTTAAAAAGTTAATCTTTCCTAGGAAAGCTTGAAGTTCTTTGACATTTATGGGGTGGGGTATATGCAAAATAGCTTCTACTCTAGTAGGATCAATTCTAATCCCCTCTTTGGATATGATATGGCCCAAGAGTTTGCCTTCTTCTAGACCAAATAGGGACTTTTTAGGATTTAGAGAAATGCCATATTGCCTGCATTTTAAGAATACTTGTTTTAGATGATCTAAGTGTTGCTGATTCGATTTAGAAAAAACAGTCAAGTCATCTAGATATATGACCAAAAAATCATGAATTTCTTTTGCAAATGCTATGTCCATGGCTTGTTGGAAAGTTTCCCCTACATTCTTGAGTCCAAATGGCATTTTAACATACTTGAATGTCCCCCATGGTGTTGTAATAGCAGTTTTTTCCTGGTCATCAGGATGAACTTGAATCTGGTTATAGCCTAAGAACCCATCCAAAAGTGAAATCCTAGAAGCACCTACCACCATTTGTAAAATATGATCCATCTTAGTTAAAGGGTAATTTTCCTTCAAAGAAACTTTATTTACATTTCTTAAATCAACACAACCTATTTTCTCTAGTGTTTTTCCTAGTAGGTACTAAGTTAGAAACCCACTCCGAACATTTGATAGGAGCAATTATCCCTGCTTCATACATTCTTTTGATTTCCTTTTCAATTAAAGGAAGAAGTATAGGGTTAATTCTTCCAAGCTTTTGTTTAAATGGTTTTTGATTTTCCTTTAAAAGTATTGTATGTTGAATTATAGAGGTATCATAAGATTTTAGGTCTTCATAGCTACAGGAAAAGACATCCTGGAATTCTCTCATTAATTCAACATATTTGAGTTTTTGGTCAGGGGGTAAGGATTTGGACAATTTTACCATTTTCGGATTTTCTTCAGTTCCCAAATTATAGTCTTCAATGTCTGCTTTTATAGGTTCCATCTTGGGTTTCTTTGGGATATCTTTAAAATCAAAGAGATCTTCCAAAGGAGTTAATCCGTTAGGCAACTGATTATCTTCCAAATTAATAACTTCAGATTCTCCTTCAATAATTTCATCAATGTCCATTTCTTTGAGATCCTGCATTTTTTTATTGGTAAATTTTGTTGGGTGAAGCATTTGAGTTGCATTTTCTACTGAAATGTCTGTTTCTATTTGATTTATTTGATTTAACTCACTAACAATATCTATATCTATATTAGTGCTAGAAAAGTCTTCTTCTAAGGTTAGGAAATTATTAATCTGAATATCATTGTCAAACACTTGCCAGTTCTTTACATTGTTAGGTATGGTTGGCCTGTGTCTGATCTTAGCTGTGAACCGATGATTGGGATCAAATGGTAATTTACAGGTGCTGGCAAACGTTGCTAGGCTATGAGCTTGCAAATTATGTTTTCTTGGGATTTTAGCCAGCTGAGTTTCTAGAAATGTATTGAGAATCTCAATCACTGTTCCTTTGTAAGATCTTAATCTGGGATCATTTGTGAGAAAATTTCCTTTTATTTGTTGAATTATTAAATCAGAATCTCCTAATACTGATACCCTAATTGCCTTTAAACTTTTGACCAGTTTAAGACCTAGCAATAGAGCTTCGTATTCAACCATATTATTAGTGCATCTAAAATTTAATCTGTAGGTGTGACCTTCAGCATGATCATTTTCAAGATTGTGCACCCAAATTCCTGCTCCTGCTCCTAACTTATTAACTGAACCATCAAATTCTAAGTACCGTAGGATCTCATGTTCATAGTTGGTATCGGGAGTCTCAGGGATTTGTTTAATAGGAAGATCTGGTTTTTTTAGTTTCTTCTGGTTCCTTTTGAGTATCTGATGTATCATTGTTCTGAGAAATTTCTTTAATTAGAACACTAGACTTCTCATTTGGGAGTTCTTCTTGTCCAACTGCTAAAACTTTTACTTCATTCAAAGGATCAATTTCAGTATTGTAGAGAATGAAAGATTCCATATCGGAGTGAACGGAGTAGATAGGGAAATTTTGAGGTCTCTCCTGACTACTTACCACATATTTCATTAAAGTTTCTTTGTACAATTTCTTAGGTTGACCAAATACTGAAATAGTAGCATAAGACATGTCCAACTGTAGATATCCTTGAAGCTTTGCACCCAAAGATCTAGACAATAACATACCATACTTTGGTGGAATATCAACTACTACTATGTCCATTAAGATGGTTTTGGCAGGATATTGGACTATCAATACACATAAGTCTTTGATTAATCCTAGACATCTGACCTGAATTGAATCAAAAGAGAAAGGGTTTTTATATGGCTGGGTGATATCTAGGTCTAGTTTCTCCATCACAGATTTAGGCATTAAGTTATGAGAAGCACCAGAATCAAACATGGCATTATGAAGTATTTTATCATGTATGTTCAGACTTACATATAAAGGAGGGATTCCTCCATCTATTGATTTTCTGTTTACCTCAGGGCTAAAGATCAATTCAGGTTGGTCGTCAAAAACATTTATTGAATCTTCATTTATAGAAATTTGGAGTGATCTACTGATTTGACCTCTGTAGACATCATGTTTAGCTAATTCTAACAATGAAACAACAATTTTTAATTTGCCTACTTTAGTCTCAATATTAAAAGGTTTTTCAGTTTGAGCTCTTGTATTTCGGATAGTTGGATTCTCTTTTTCTTTTGTATTCTTTGTGTTTCTCTCTTTTTCAGGAGTGGGGTTATGGGCTGAATTTGTTTCCAAATCAACTTCTAGAGGTTCTTCTACGTTTCCTTTGGGAGGAATAGAAGTGGAAGATTGTCTGTTATGTGGTTGATTATCGGATACATCCTTTATTATTGGGTTATTTGGGTTAGGATTAGTTTTGGAAAGAATATGTATAGGGGTAGTATTGATCTTACCTTTGTTGGGTTGTTTTGTATCTTTCTGTTTGTTGGTTTTAGGAACATCTATTCTTCTGCTCCTTAGATTGTATTATTTGTGGACTTCATAAATAGATGTATCATATCCCTCCCTGAAGTCAAATGATTCACTTGACTGAGTTTGGAATTGTTAAGCATGTGAGCTTCTTGATCCTCTTGGGTTAAGAAGACTTGTTGTTCATTGTTGAGTCCCATCAAATTAATTTGAGTGTCTTCTGTTGGTTCATCAGAAGTTGAGGCTTCAACATAATTTTCCTGGAATGGTGGCCTAATATTTTGGTCAGGTCCAGTTTTTCCAGTACTAGGATTTTGGTTCATCCTGAAATTTGGATTTCTACCAGTATTACTTGGTTGATTATCCCAAGGGGATTTTCTCTTGATTGTTTCTACTCTATCACCAAGCCTATCCATTCCTTTATTAATAGCATCTAATTTCTGTTCAAATGCAGAAGGTTCCTTTTTAAAAGGTATCCTCCTTTCAGCTCTAGCTCTAGCTCGTTTTGATATCAGGTTGGCTTCAACACTGAAAACTATACTTTGCATCTATTCTAAGGTTCGGGGAGCTCTTTCCCTAAGTTGGTATGCCATATTAGAATCAAATCCATTAGGGAATTTGATTAATGCCAAATCTGGAGGAGGTCTAAGATTTTGAGGGATAGCTTGGTAAACATTATTGAACCTTGTGCAGTAATCTTGGACAGTTTCTTGGGTGCCTCTTTTCAGGCTTTCATATTCTGATAAAATGTGGAGAGGATCTTTCTTCTTTTCCCATCTATTCAAGAATGTTTGATATAGAGCTTGTATATCATTGATACTATTTGCAGGGAGGGCTCTGAACCAAGTTCTAACATCTCCAGTCAAACTTTGTACAAATACTCTTATTCTAACATCATCAGCATCAACTTCATATAGTTCAAAATAGTCGGTCATTTTCTTGGTATGTTGTTGAGCTGTGTAAGTGCCAGAGCCATCAAATGGGGTAATCTTGCTCTGATAGTCTTGGGGCATAGCACCCAAGTTGGCAGGTAAGTTCAGAGGAGTGTATCTGTTTTCCATGGTTGCAGGAATAGATGTGACAATTGGTGTGGTAGGGATAACAATGGGAATGTGAGTTGTAGATGGAGGGGTGGGAGGAGTAGCTTGAGGTCGGGAAGTCTGAGGTGTTGATGATGAGCTTGGAGAGGCTGTAGTGATTACAAAAAGGTTTGGTGTTCCTTCAGAGGTAAGCTCTGACTGAATGGAGTTATGCAGATGTCTATCAAGATGTGAAGTTACAACTTCAAGCTATATATCTTCAATAAATACGGGATCATGAACTGTGTGGGTTAACCCTGACTCTGAAAAGGTTACAAATAAAGAGGTCTCAAACCACTCATCAAAAGTTTTGTCCTTAAGGTAAATCCACTTCACAGGACAAGATCTTGATTTGTATAGAGGTTGAGAGCTAGCAGAACTCTCTTGGCTCTCTTGCCTCCTAAGAATCCTAGGAATCAGATTAGGATTTTCGAATATAGGTGGTGGATTTGGATCAGGTTTAGATCTGGTGTAACAAATCCTTTCTGAAGCTAGGTTTCTAGGTATATTTTTTGAATTTTTCTATAAATAGGTTTGACAATACAACTTTAACAATCTCTTTAAGAATATTTCAGATATGGGTTTTGAACTTTCTCAAAGACTTTATTTAACAAGAGGAATTGATCAAGTATTTGAAACCAAATGTCCAATCTATAAACTAGACCGGAGATAGACTGAAGCAACATTCATTTACTTCTGTAATTGCAAAGCAAAAGCATTTCAAAGGCTACCTGTCTAACTTTAGGCTCTGTCTGTAGCTTAGAAAGTAGACAATAATAACAAACAAATTATTCAATTTCCCAATGGAGTCGCCACTATGTTATCACTCAGGTTTTCCCATAAGTTGTAAGAAAAGGAAAAGGAGGCCGAGGTAACCAGAAACCAATCTTTTAGATACAGATTCTAACCAATCTGCATCCACAGAGGGCTCTCTCTTTATGATTTAGCTTTGTTTTGGAAGATATTAGGATAGTTGTGAAGTTTAGGATTTTGTTTGAATTTGGGTGGTGAGATTCAATAGAAAAGGGGTAAAACTGAGTAGTTTAGGCCATTGGGCTAATGGAGTCAAGGAAGATGGCTTAACTGGATTTGGTTTCTTAACAAAGGATGGTTTCACAGGGCAAGATGGTAAAATAGGGAACAAATAAAGACTTGGAATAAATGGAATGTTTTCAAAATAGGTGAAGGGAAGTTAAGAATCCTTCAATCTGTTTGAAGAGGGAACTTGAATGATTACTACTAAAGAGCATTTAAGTATTCTTTAATAAATAATCAAAATGAAAGAACTAGGAAACAGGAGCAATTAAGGTTTCACTGTTTATTCTAATTCAGAAGAAAATATAGAAAATGATAACTTTTGAAGACAGAGTGCAATTGAGCATATTATGAATTACTCCTTTTTGTTTATCATTTAGATATGAAACATAGATGATATAAGAAACAAGGAAAACTTTAAAACATAAGGTATAGAGGACTTATTGATCCGATGTTTGATTCAAGAATTCTGTGAAAAGTCCTTTGCTTCAATTCTTTACCTAGTAAGCCATACGAAAATTTGATCCAATCATCAATTTATTCCAAAAAACCAATATTACAACAATGTATATGAATCCACCCTCAATACTCCAATTGAGGGAGTATTTATACAAAATATTTTACATAAAATATCTCATAACAGAGTGAGATATATTCTAGTGATGACTAATCATTTTTTACAAGAAAATAGAGACAACTAGTCTCGAAGATAGGAGGAAGGTAAGCTGATGTTGTGTTGTTCCTATTTGTGCTGAGTGTGCTGGAGGCAGGTCCTTTTATTTGGTTTGTTGCTGCCTGCTTTAGTAACTTCGTGTTGGATGCCATGTTTTGGCTGATACTCTTTACCTATTCTGATAAAATTTGACCTGTTGTGATCCATGTTCACCTTTTTTCATCTCACTGTGGTAAATAACCCAAAATTTACCTTTTACTGAGGATAAATTTACAAAATTTCTAACATGCCTTCCCACCATTTTTTCTTTGGAAAATTGTGCTTTTGAAGTTTCCTTAGAGTTTCATCAGTTTCTGTATATCTGAAAAAGTTAGGCTGGATGGTGAATAAGTGCTTTACCTCATGCTCAATATACGATAAGTTCTTTAAGTTATCATAGAGAACTCGGTCTGTGGGGAGTGCTTTCACTCCTGATGCACTTGTTGATAAGCTAGCTTGATTTCCAACATACTTATTCAATTTATCTACCAAAGGACTACCAAAGGACTTGGTAGCCCTTTACTCTGCAAAACTGTGAACTTCTCCATAAAAGAATTGATTTCCACCTGCATATCCTGGCACCTTCTCTCTAAGTTTTGCATCAAAGTTCTCTTGGTTAGAACCCTATTTATTTCCAAAATGGTGTCTGTCCTGTCAGAGATGCCAAGTTCTTCTAGTTGTTCTCTATTTTTGTTATTCGAAAAATGTATAAGCCTGTTGGCTTCATCTGGCATTTGTCCTAATAAGGCCCTTGTCCTTTGAATTTTTTTCTGTGCCACTTTTACTAAATCAATATGTTCATAGATCACTTGGATAGATGGCCACAAATCATTTATAGATTTAATAATGTTAGCCCAAAGGATTTTCTTGATCTCTGCCAGGGGCTTATCAAAAGTGAGCTCTTGTTCTAATGTTTTTACTTTACTTTCTAAGGCTTTAATCTCCCTAGTTTTTTCTACAACACTTATTTTGGAGATATCATAATTTCTTTCTGCCTTAGCCAATTACTCTTTACTTGTTTCAACTTTGTAACTTGTAATCTCATTTCTTCCCTGGCCTTTATTAGTTCTTCTGTGCTTAAATTAGCATTGCTACTTGGTGTTGTTCCTGTTGTTGATGTATCTGTTTCAATTGTACCTGTGATTACCTCTACTGTGGCTGCTAGGACATTTGGAGCTAATGTTGTTCCAAGTGTAGATGGGACTGCAGTTGAGACTATGGGGATTACCTCAGGAGGCTGAGAGGTCGACTCTCCTTGCTTTTCCTTCAGTGCTTTTTCTAATGCCTGCTTTGTATCATTCAATCTTTCATTAAGTTTCAAGAGCAGGTCCATCATATCCTCTTCAGATTTCTGTTTTATAACTTCTATAGTTTGTGGATGCCTTGAAGAAGGCAGCTTCAGCTACTTCCTTAGGGTAGTAATGTCCTCTTCTTTTTTCTTGATTAGTGCCTTTATGCGTTTAGCATCTTTGGGATCATGTCCCAATTCCATGATAATTTCTTCTATTGATTTGATTATGTTATCCTTGGCCAGAGAAGAGGCTTTCTCCAAATGTAATTGAGCAGTTGTATTGTCCAAGGAGTCTTGCAGCTTGTGGGCCAGCATTGGTTTGTCAGTCAGTGTGGAATAGACCATTTCCCTAGTCTGCTTGTGAAGTTCAATTTGGTCCATAGGATGAATATCTTTGGCTAAGACCTCCAAGTTTGTTCTGATGTAATCTACTGCTGACTGGGGTTGCTGTATCTTCGACTTAAAGTAACTCATTAACATTTTTCCTTCTTTAATGTCATAGGCTGACATTAATCTCTGTTGGTTTGTGGGGGGCCATTTTCAAATACTGACTGTAAATTTGAAGTCTTACAGGATCATTTTTGGCTTTTATCTCTGTGAAGGTCTTCTTGATGTCTGAGGCCTGTTTGCTTTGTGGCCTAAGGGATGACACTTTTGTACTGTGTTGTATTTCTAATTCTTGCATCTATGAGCTAGTAGATGTTCCTCCCATTGTAAAAGTTTGTTGGCTAGCTCTTTCTTCTCTCTGGCTATCTACAATTTCTTCAATTATTTCCTCTTTTGACAGAGGGTTCAGTCTTTGCCTCTTTTCTCCAGGCTCTCCTGTGGGCCCACTGATAGGTGTGGTGGCTTCTATGTCTCTCTTTTTATTTCTTTCCTCATTTAGAGGACTTTGCAATGCTGTAATTTCTGTTGCTTTAGTTTGGGTTGGAGGAATTTGCACTTGACTCTGTTCTTTGGACATTCCAGGCTAATCTATCATTGTAGGCTGCTCTGTGGTCTTTATTTCTTTATCTTTAGATGTAGTTGGTATGTTGGCTTCCTGTGGAGGCTGCTGAGAAGTTCCAGTAGAGGATGTACTAATTTCTTATCTTTGAGGGAGCTTACCTATCCAAAAGAGTCCAGGTCAATGGTTTTTTCAAGATCTCTCATAGCATTTTCCATTTTTCCCTGCTCACTAATAACTTCTATTAGGGTTCCTTCTATCCATTCATCATGATTTCCAAACTGCTCAATTTCTGGGATCCTATGATGTATATAAACTGACAGCCTGTTCTTTGTTCTTCTATCACAGATAAAACTGTTGGGGTCATATGGCACCCACCAAAAACTCTTTCTTAATCTAAGGCAGTCTTCTAAGATCTTTTCAGCTTCTTGCCATGCATCTCTAGAATTGATGACAAAAGGGCCTAGTTGGTTCCTAATTCTTAGCTGATTTTTCTTCTTTGCACTACAAAAATGGACTAAGTCTGCATTTATGATCTGCCTGAAATACTCTAGTGCAAATAATCTCATGGGAACATATTTAGGTAACTTGGAAGAGCAAAGTTCACACCCATACATTCTGATTTCTGTGTGATTTTTGTATACGTACCAGTCACCTATCCAGTATTGCTTTGAGAGCTGGAGAATTTTCTTCATGTCACCACTGATCCTAGGAGGGGAAACTCCTATCAACAGAGAGGTCGTTGGATGTACAAATGAATCAATGAACTCATTATAAGTGTAAGGGGACTCCAGGGTATTATGAAAGATTGAACTCCAAAAGATCACAGACCTTCGATTTCCTTTTGAGTCCAATTTCCTGATGGGGAAAGGAAAGTTGTCTAGCTGATGATATAACAAAAGATGGTATATAAAAGAGGTTATTTGAAAACTCCTTCTCTTTCCAAATTCATGAACTGATCATGGATTTTGTTGGCAATAAAAGTGGCATAGTCATACCTGACAGCAGGGGGCTGTCTTGGAGTAAATATTGATAATAGAACTAGGGTGATATCATCAACGTATTCACTGGAATTAAATCCTATGACCAGGGATATCATGTCAACAATGAGTCTACCAGTTTCAGTGAAAAAAGTCTGCAGATAAGGAGGTGGACCTTTTGGCTGGTAGTTTGGTAACATGAAGGCTTGAGCATTTTGGTTTATTTCTGATTGAGATAACTGAGGTGATTTTTCAAGTAGATATCCCAGGGAAAGGGGAGCAAGGGGTTGAGTGGAGTGGAACTGTTTAATTTCATTAATGGATTTAGTAGTTATGGGAAAAAGGACAGTTTGGAATGGGGACATAACTGCTCTATGGACAGGGTCATAGTTGGCACAACAATGATGAATTATCTCAGGGAAAACATGGACTAAGGGGAGGAAATACATGGGAAGGTTGGATTCCCATAGTCCAAAAATGTTGGACTTATTTAAATAACTATCTCTGATTTGGTAGAAGATCTTAAGATGGTTACTATCATGAGATAAGTCTTTTATCTGAAAGTCTTTATCGGCCAATGGTAGATAATCCAAGTCTCTGTGAGGAGAATTCATGGGTACGACATTCAAGGCTATAGGGGTTTGCATATTTTGGTTCTTGCATATTCAAAGTGGAATTCAAGATTTCTGTGGAAAAAATGGACTAAACAGCAGGTTTGGGGTCTTTTTATGGAAGTACAAACTGTTCTTATAATTGAATTTGGCCTCCTCTGGTAGAATTTTTAGTAGAAACTGAAATTGCAGGGTTACAAGGTAAACTGGATAAATACTTGTGTTAGAGAGGAAAACCATACAATGGTAGGTTGGTTGACAGACTGCGAGCTTGTTGCTATATTCTTTCTGGTCAGGTGGCGGTTGAGAAACTGGAACAGTGGACTCGGTCGTTATTTTGCATGGGAGCTCATGACACAGTGCATTACAGTGAAAATGACATTTTATCATTTATTTAACGAAATTCAGGTTGGCGAGACTTTTTTCATTTATTGGGTGGGTGACGTAAGCGTGATATGACACTTTTTCGCTATGTGGAGTGTGGTAAGCGGTTTGTATGACATTGCTTTTGATGTGGGGCGGTTTTGGGCTGGGGGCGAGCGAGCATACAGAATGGGTGACGCGTGGTAGAGGTACGAGTGGAAAATTGACTGACGATCACGAGTTAAAGTGCGTTCATCAGGGGGGTCATGATATTGCCATCAACCGTAGGATGAAAATGGATTGATCGGACGACAGTCAAGTGTGGGACATGGCGGGGATTTAATGCAGCGGGCCCAACATAATAAACAATGTTTTAATCATTTTCGGGGCATTTCTATTGGTCGGGGTTGGTTATTAATTAACCCCAAGGATTAACTAATCCCTATTTAAACAACGTTTATGGTCGTATTTCAACCGGGGCGGGAATATATAATGTTTGGGGATTTTTTAATATATTTACATAGTTAAATAATTTGGGGAATGGGTTAATGTTTTCGGGATTTATATAATAATAGTTAGAAGTTAATATGAACTAAAATGAAAATAAACGCTAAGAAAAAGTTAAAAGTTCACATTAAAACTTAGGTTAAAGTGGGAAAAGGGGTTTTCAAGTGATATTATGTATTTCCTAAGTAAAATAGGTTTTTCACTTAGGCAAATTTTATGAAATGAAATGGATGATGGATGGATGATTTTGAGTACTTAGGCTCTTAGATCATTAGGCCGAGGGTCCAGTCCCTCCAGAAATAAGAGAAATGCTCTGAGCCCCTTTGATTTTCAAAGAACTTAATACTTAGGGGAAATTAGTGAAATATTTAGGGAAAAATGTGAATGGAAGTTAGTTATTTAACCTTGTTTTGCTTGAATTGCATGAAGTGAAATGTCTGCCTTGCACTTTGTGATAAAAGTAAAATTTAACACATTTAGAAACATTTTTCATTACAAGTATCATTATGCAACACTATCTACCTACCCTACCTACTTTAACCTAGCATTTTTTCCTTTTTATTTGGGTGCACTTAGACTGGGAAACCCTTATCAAATCATCTTTTTCTTTTACATGGCAAGCCTACCTAAGTCTGCACTTATTACATCTAAGGGCTCAGATTAAATTGTTGAGCTCCTTTTATTTACTCTACCTATCTATTTATCTGCCAAGTTTATATTGTTTGGTCAGATTTTATTCTCTATTCTACAACATGAAATTCAAATACGAACTAGCCAAGCTTGAGCTATTTGACTATTCATCCATTGTGGCATAAGTTACCAAGCTGCACAATGCTTATTACAGAAAATGAAAAAGTAGTGGCATTTGGACTTGCACAATTTGCTGGTCTATTTTGTTTGGGGTTCATTTCTTTCACTTTTTTGACCATTCTTTTTACCCTTTGATTTTTCTTTTAGGGTATACCCTCTTTACATTTTTTAAAATTTTTGATTTTTTTGAAAATATGGAAAACCTTTGCAACAAAAAAAGGTATGAACATATTACAGAGCTCATCAAGTCAATCATGAAATATGACACCTATTGGTATAGGAGCATAACAAGGCCTTCGTGATATGTTATAATCGCCTTTGCACAGTTCTAACCAGGGGCTAAGATGCTTTCATGTTGCTAAGGAAACGATCTGCGCTAATTCACCAAGTTACACTAGAGATCTTACTTATCTTCTTATAACCGTTAGTTAATTTCACATAAACAGATACTTTGTCTTATATTCATATAAGTTTGTGCATATAATCACTAAAAATGCAATTCATACCCAATATACTCAATGCATAAAATAGGAAAAGATACACAGAAATGATAAGAAACTTCTCTTTATTACTTCTCCAAAGGTTATAGACTCAACTCGCCCTGCACACTCAACTGCAGGGGTCTGCTCACTCAGCTACGTACTACTAGGCCTCTATGCACTCACCTGTAGAGCCTTATCCTACTCTACGACCGAAAGACTCGACTCAACACTTAGATAAGAATCAATTCTTTGTCCTTCATTCATGACTATCCTTCGGTTATTTACAACTTAGAGCCTCGCTCTATTTATACAATCCCATGGTCTACTTATCTCTAAAGATGACATTACATTTACAAAAATGAGGGTAGACAACCCTATGAATCATTTACAAGTTCGCGCTCTGTGCCCATAAAATGCGGAGTATTTACATTGGATTTGGTCAAAATCTGGGCTTTAAGCCTCAAATCTTGCCTTGGGGGATCCCGTGCCCAACAGGCTCCCAACACAAACATCGTGACTCACCCTCGAGTCACTTTGTTAGTGCAGAGATCTTCGTGCTGAGACCTCCCAACTCTAGCCGAACTATTGCAAGATCGGCAACGCACTGAGCAGTTGTCTGTTGTACCTCCTGCATGTGTTTTTCAGAGATTGTTGTATCTAAATTGCTTCCTTGCATTTTCTCTTGCATTCCCTACATTTACGCGATCTTGGCTTCGATCGAGGCTGTAATGACTAATGCCTCATCAATCCAAGGCTGGACGCACACCTTCAAAACCACTTCTTTATGTTGCGCTGCGTCTACCTACTCCTTAAGCGCTTTGGCCTGTCGCATCCATGTGAGACTCTGTGTAAGGGACACCGTCTGCATGGTCCCTTTTATATCATCATACTATTGCTACAACTCATGTGCCTATGTTTCTAAGCGATGTATGTTTGGGTCCTCCTGTAGAGTGGTGAGGACCTCGAACGACTCTTCCAACACTTTGGTGTAGTCCTTCACTACACTGCTGATCTCCTCCATCCTCGATGTAATGGCGCTAGCGTGCTGTTCCCTCACCTCTAAAGGAGTTGAAGGTTGTGCCTTCAACCGCAGCTCTGCGATCTGAAGGTTTAGCTCCGGCTGAACCTTAGCCATTTCTTCTTGTGCTTCACATGACCCTTCTGCTAACCTCTAGATGTGCACCTCTGCTGGTGCCTCTATTGGATGGACAACTCAGGGACCATCTGTCAGGAATCCTCAACCACCTGCACCATCTATTGGTTTTGCACCACTACCTCGTCGCGCTGAAGGCTCAATTGTTCCATATTAATTTTTTGCTTGCTCAACACCTGTAGTGCATGGCCCTCCCTAGCCCAGAGTTCTGTAGTCACTCCATCCTGCAGGACATAGAGTGTCTCCTAAGGGAGTGTATCCATGTTGATCCCTACTCCCTTCAATGCAGTGACCGTAGGCCTATTGGTCTCATTCTCTATAACCAGTTCCCCCTCTAGTAGCACTATGGTGTTGTTCATGCGGGCGCAGAGCATTTCCTCAACTACGGTCATTCCTACTGTAAGGCTAGTGGAGAAAGTACTAGCTTGAGGAGTGCGCACCTACAACTCCTGTATCTATGCCTGGAGGCCCCCCAACACAATCTGATTCTCCTTCATGAGATTCTAGAGGGCCTCTGTGGTGACGTCATGCACCGTCTCCCCTATATCATGGAGATATTCTTTGGTGAGGGTGATTGGGTTGAAAGAAGTCTTAGAAGCTTTCGACTTCTTTCGCAACCCCATCTGCTCTCTCGGGCGCTGGCGCTTCAACTGTGTAGATGTTGTTTCTGGGTCTGCGCCACCTTCCTCTATCTCGGGCTCTTCTTCGGGCAACAACGACTTATGGCCCTCTCGCTCCTTCTCTGTTGCCTGTTGCTGTTCTAGGGCTGCCTTCTACTGTTATGCTATTGCCTTCACAGCATCCTGCACCTCCTGTGCCTTTGTTGTTGATGCCCCTTTTCTTCTCTTCTCTGCCAATTGAAACATTTGCAGTTTTTCCTTCTCCTTCTTCTTTTGTGCAGCCTACTTCTCCATTTCCAACGCAGAGATGGCTGGAACATGCCACTCTGGTGGCCACAACTCAAGTACGACAAATATGACATCATCTGTGGCTAGGTACAAGAGCTCATTCCACTTCTTCATGGGGTCCTTGCATGCGCTGACATACATGTGGTGGAAGTCCGCCTTGAACTTTGCAAAGCTTTGTATACTATTATAGACAGTAGGCGAAAATTGTGATTTGCGGTTAATCCCCATCCTGATGTTCATCCCCATGAACACCCAGAATATCTTACTATATTGGATCCTCTGCGCGTCTTTAGTGGCCCACAATGAAGCGTACTTTTCTACCTCTAGAAGATCCTGCAAAATTGTGGGGAACTAGATGTCCTCAGGCAATTCCAAATCCACCAGCACTATGGACAATAGAAGTCATGCATAGTGGAAGGTCTTCCCCTATTCTTGTGCCTCGCGGCAATTCTCTAGGAAATCCTTGCACAAGTACTCAGACCAGTTAAACTGGACCCCCTCCATGCACTTCATGGTAAGTGCTATCACCTCCGCAGGCACCTCATCTGCACGACACTGCCACATAACCTTACTAGCCAATATCTAGGTGGAAACTATGATTGCCTTGTTGTTGATACTGGAGATCGAGTACCCTTGCTTCTTTTTCTCCAGCTTGAATTTTGCCTTCATGGCCTCTGCGATAGCCAAATCGTTGCTATTACCCTCTGAAATATCCTCAGGGTCCTCCCGCTTACAAGGGAGTTAGATAATTCTATGAATCAGGTGTTCCATGATGGGGATGGGCTCCTCCAGCCACAAACACCCATCATGCGCCAGGCAAAGCAGCTGCATGATGACAAAGATGGTTACTGGGGCATGATGGTATTGCGGCACCCAGAGCAGGCTTAACAACCTTGCTTTCTCAACACCACACAACCACTTGTGTGGCTCCAACTCTATGACTCCTATCGTAGTGTGTTTCTTCGGCCTCATGAGCTGTGAGGTTGCCAAGTGTGGGAACTTCTCGTGGTCTGCAAGATCCTAGTCTTCAAACTTTAGGCCTAGCACCCATCCCAAGTGCGCTCCTTCAAAAACAATATCGTCAGGTAGTAGTGAAGTCTCGAAAGAGCTCTATCTCTTATTGTCATCTAGGTCCTTAGCTACCCTTGCTTTCCATTTTCGCAGAGGAACATACGTTGGTAGCCTGGTTAGAGGGTTCGCACCCTGGGTTTCTTCCTCCATGTCTTTGTCCTCCTCCTCTTTGACCAGGATTTCCTCAAGGTCTTCCTCCTCCTCATCAGTTTCCAAATAATCTCTTTCCCCTTTTCTTCCATGGTTAGTTTAGTTCGCAGTGAGTTTTTAGGGGACAAGCGCACTAGAACCATGGGTTTCTTATCTTTCTTTGGTCTCAGCATGCATGGTGATTTATGGATTTTTCGACTATCCCAACGCTCTCATGGGCATCTCCTATTTTCATGGCATATGCGGCCTCTTCAGCGGTCATTTGGCTGATATCCATGGATTCCTTTGGTGTGGTCATATTGTTGTTCCACAAATCTCTCAACGGCTTAGGTAAGTGTTGAAACAATGCCTTCGACTTCAAAAAGTCAAGAAGATCTGGGTTCATAGATCTTTGGGCACTTAATAGCTCAATTCTCAAATGGCCAAGTGTTGTTTACTGGGCATCCCTTTGTAATTTATTGCGCCTTTTGAATTCAAATTCGACCATTCCCACCAAATTTGGTTTATCAATGCTCCCTTGGTGGTAGATTTTCCCAAATCTATCCTATAAAGCCTGTCTTAAATGCCTGCCACTTGCTCCATTTGGTCACAAACCAAGCATCACATTGTGAATAGCGACTATAACGATCACTTTCCAACTAACCCGCGTGGCAGTGTAGCTACCCTTGCGTTGTCGTGGACCCTGTGAAACTTCGCTCCTGTGCGCAATCCTGACATCGCGTAGCTCCCAGGTAGAGTAGTTTATAGTCCCATGTCTCCTTTCAATTGCCTGGGGTGCTAAGACTATGATTGCTATGGCTAGTTAGGTGGCTGAGCCGCCTATATATGACTTCAACTGACCCTCACTCACTTTTCCTAGGAAAATCCTACCTTTTAACTTTACTGTCTGCATCACACACTTTACCATATGCATTGCCCCACTATCTGTGATCCCCTTAGTAACATATGGTCCAATCGAAGGCATTAAAGTGATCAACTCTCGATAGTAGTCCCCAAATTTGTCAACGTAATCGTGCGCATCCTATTTTATCAGCATGGTTTTCTTATCAAGGAAGTCCTTTTGTATTCCTTCCTCAAGCTTCTTGACTTCTGCTTCCACCATGGTGCTTTTCTCCCTAAATTGAACTCTTTCATTCATGAGTTCTTGGAGACTAAGATTACCTTGCTAGATCTCTTCATCAGGTCCCAAGAATTCTTCTTCGAGCTCTTCCAACTGCACGATCCCTTCTTCCAAGGCTTCGTGAACCATCATATCTAGGGGCATTTCTATGCACGAAATAGGCATGATATATTCCATCGGCATTACAACGTTTGCTCCATAGGTAATCCTAGAAGGCATTTGTTTCATCAGTTTCTTGCACGTTGTCCTATAAGTTCATAATGTTGTTGGTATGTGTAGGTCCCAATCACTTTTCTGTACATTACATACCTTGTCAGTGCTTCACACACTTTGTTAAATTCTTCCACATGGATAACATTCTGCATGCTTGTTCTCTCCACAGTCTGTCGTTCCAACTTCAGGAATCAATCACACATTTCCCCCCCCAACACATGCTTATTGACCGTATTTCCCAACGTGCATTTCATGTGTATCTGCATAGGTTGTTTACCATATGTATATACCCACTTGGAAATATGCACGTGCGAACCATCACGTCCATTTATTTATTTTCCAATCACATTATATGTTTCCCAAACCATGAGCGCAACATTTTTCTACATGCGCGCTAGTCTTCAAAGCTTCCTTTTTGCATATTGCACCACCTTGCGGGCATAGTGCATAGTACCCAATTCAAGGCTTGGAAACATTGCTTTTCTGGCACCTCCCTTTTGAATCTGTCCAAGAAAGCATCTACCTCACCTAATTCGTCATAACTAGGGAGATCTCTTACTTTTGTCGATACGCAGTGCGGTGGCCTTGTTATCATGTTACAATTAAGTGTGGTTACCTCGTGTAACCGGATCTGCCATCATTCTATCTCCTCGTCTAAATCTGAAGTGTAGGAGCTTTCACACTCCCATGATATTCATCCATCCATGGTGGGATTTACCCAGTCTTACTCTCACACGGTTATCTTGTAGATGTAGTCCAAATCATCACCGCTTTCATAGTCGTGCATCGGCTCTGTGTAGTGCACTCCCTCAACAGGGTCCAACGGTATAACTACACGCAGAGACTTCCTCTCAAAAATCATCTTGTGCTTCTTCAGATTAATCACCCTGTTCATGTCAGTGGACCAATCAATTCCTAAGAGCGCGGGGTAGGGATTGCAGTAATCAACAATCTCTATCACTTCAAAGTTTGCTAGCATGCTTTCTCCCTCAATATCCACAGTGATTCCCTACAATCGTCCCATGGGTATTATCTTCTATTGGTTTTCCATTCGCAACTGAATAGGAGACCATTATAGTGTAGACCTCCCCATGCACTCCCATGTCTACTTCGGAAGAACGTTCACATCTGATCCTAAGTCCAAAATTACTTGGTCCATCTCATACTTTCCAATCTACACGGTTAGCCTCATTTCTCTCCCTGTCCTCGTCACATTCTTTTCAATCTTCCTGAATACGCACGGTTCTCCTTGTGTGGCCCCAACACATATGTTAATGAATTCCTGTAATCATTTTATAGCCTTACGATCATGTAGTAGCTTCATGCATGTTTCCAGGAATGTCGTAAGCATAGATGGTTCCATTTCTGGCTTTGGTCTATCTTTACTTCCTGAATTGGAGGCATCAGCGAAGCTCTTCTTAGCTTCCATGAAGGTTTCCTTAGTGTGCTCCAATTCAAACTCTGCTTCTTTTGTTGAAGCCTTGCAAACCCAAGTACTATCTTCAAGTTGTTTGCCTTTATCATCCCCCATTGCGATTCCACTTCGGAGCACAATGTTCACATTTTGATCTTCCTCGGGCAGCTCAGACCTCATCATCTATAGTTTATGATTCAGGGGAGGTGGTAGCGCTCCCTTGTTGCGTATCCTAGCTATCTGCGTAGGAAAATCTTCTGTCTCATCATCAAACAAGGTATAATATAGACATGATGGATCAATTGGGTTCGTATAATCACGGGCATAATGTCCTGGCCCTCCACAATTGTAGCATATCAACTATCTGCGACCTCGTCTAGGTCCTCCTCCACCTCAACCTCGTATGCGCCCTTGAAATCTAGTTCGTGCCACTCCTTTATTCGGGTCTAGGGGCCGCGTTTCGGCCTGAACTCTATTGGTGGGAGTTTTATCCATCATTAGCTCATAGCTTCTACAAGTGTGCTCATCTTGTCCAACTGATCTACAAAAGTTACAAAACAATTGTTGTGAATTCTGCGTGTACTTCTGTAACAAATGGTAGTTGTCCGTAGCATGCTTTCCTCCTATTTGACAAATCACGTACCAAAAAGTAGGCATTGCACTAGGTCCTGCTTGTGCTTCTAGCCTTAACGGCATCGGTCCTCCTCCTGCGAGGTAATTTTTGAACACCGGGTAGTGGTCCTTGTCATGACCCTGTCCCTTACATTTAACCCACCATACCTCTTCGCACTTTTGGTCAAGTTGTCCTGTCCTATTTCAAACTCTACATTTCAAGGCATAAGTTTTTCAACTGCACGTGAATCTGCTAAACTCCCAAGTTAGGATCCTATATTTGGGTCTCATGCAGCCTCATCATGATCTCCAAGGCCTCTTCCTGAGTCATTAACGTTTGTTGTGATAGCGCATTCCTCAAGTGCGGTGTTAGCAATGCTACAAACCATTTGCGGTGTTCTCCATCTGTCAAAGTCATTTTAGTTTCATGAATTGTGCACTTCAACCTCTAATCCAACTCCCAAGGAGTCTCGCCTGGTAGCATTGTGATCTCTTTGAACCCAATGATCGACTGTGCTTTTGACTTTAGCCTGCTAAATTCATTTTTTAGCGCAATTTGGATATTTGTGATTCTCGCATTCGGATTGTTATTAGAATGCTTAATGTACCTGGTCAGCGCGTGGTCCTGCAGTGTGCTAACCAAAGTCATTTTCTTTATATTGTCATCTGTAACTCCCTATTATTCCCATACATCTCTTATCACAAACCAAAATTGGTCCGGATCCTCATTTCCTACTTCCTTGAACACAGACAATTTTATCGTGCTTGCCATGTTGACTCGCGGTGGTGGTGGAGGTTGTACGGGTGAAGATGGAGGTGAAGGCAGTGAAGTTGGTGGCGGTGTGGGTGGGGGTGGTATGTGTGGAATCCTTTGCCTTATCAAATGGATCACACATCACGGAGAGACCTTCGTGAGCTCTTCCTTGTCCCCTCACAGAGGTGAAATCAAAGGGCTATTCTTTGTTACCTTACTTCCTTCATTTCTGTAGGTTTTTCCACTTTACGTAGCTTTGAACATCAAGGTAATTGCATAACCCTCTTTTCACACAATAGCATTTTAATCTAAGTATTCAGAGACTTTATGTACTTACCTCGCGGTCCTTTGAGAAAGTGTCGCTCTACTTTGCTATAGCTGATTGAAGTATCTACCACAAACTCTGTAATTAATCCTCTTATAATATGATCGAGCCAATGATCAACAATTCATGTGATCTTATCCTCTAATGCTTCTAATCTGCGCACCAACCCTAGGGTCCACACAATAGGATTGTCGAGTTTCCACCTTCCTTGGTTATCTACTAGCTTAACGATCCACTTGTACAACTTAGTAGAGAAAGATGTGAAAATGATTTCATGGATCTCTTTATATAGGTAGAAATCTAACCAATCTTCTTTTTTCAGTTGCAGATTCCTGTTCTCCTATGCCGCGAACTCGTGAATTCTTCTGTCCAGCCAACCTTCAATTTCCTTCTTAGTTGGATTCCAATGATAGAACATCAGACATCTCTATGCAGATTCTAGTACTGCCAATGAAACTATTTTTTGGCTTGAGGGGGCCTGACCCAGGTTCAGAGTTAATTAGCCAAACAAATCCCTGAACTACTAGCCCTTTCGACAACAGCTCGCGGAGCACAGACTGAAGTCTCACCCGAAGTAATATGGGGGGATGCTGGAACCAAGTTTCTGCACCCTTGAGATGTCTGAGGGGCCGTTTAGTCCAACTATGACTAGCTTCGTGTAGGTTACTTCATGCACCACCCTAACCTGTGAGGCCTTCACAATTTGTTATAATCGCCTTTGTGTAGCCCTAACCAAGGGTTGGGATGCTTTCGCACTGCTAAGCCAGTGATCTGTGGTAATTCCCCAAGTTACACCACCAATGTTATTTATCTTCTTATAGTCATTAGTTAACTTCGTGTAAACAGATCATTTGTCTTATATTCTCTTAGTCAACATAATCATATAATTTCGCGCATATGAACAGTAAAAATTTAATTCATACCCAATATACTCAATGCATAAAACAGGAAAAAATACAAAGAAATGATATGAAACTTCTCATTATTACTTATCCAAGGGTTATAGACTCGACTCACCCTGTGCACTCAGTGGCAGGGGTCCACGCACGCTACTGTGGACTACTAGGCCTCTACACACTCAACTACAGAGCCTTCTCCTACTCTACTACCCAAAGACTCGACTTGAAACTTAGATAAGACTCAATTCTTCATCCTTCATTCATGATTATCCTTTGGTTATTTACAACTTAGAGCCTCACTCTATTTATACAATCCCATGGTCCGAAGACCATGGGTGGATCTCTAAAGCTGACATTACATTTACAAAAATGAGGGCAGACAACCCTATGCCTCATTTATGAGTTCACACTCTAGGGCCACAAAATGTGGAGTCTTTACATCAGATTTGGTCAAAGTATGGTCTTTAAGCCCCAAAACTTTCCTTGGGGGATCCCGCGCTCAACAACCAATATTTCATCAATGAACACAATAACAAGCTTATCCAAATATGGACACAATGCACTATTCATCAAGCACAGAAATGTAGATGGAGAATTAGTCAAACTGAATGGAACTACAATCAACTCATAATGCCCATACCTGGTCCAGAAAATTGTGTTGTAAATGTCCTCCTTTTTGATGCATACCTCATGATATCCAAATCTCAGATCAATTTTCTAGAACACTGCTACTCCCTTCAATTGATCGAACAAGTCATCAATCCTTGGTAACAGATACCTATTCTTGATGGTCACTTGGTTCATGTGCCTGTAGTCAATGCACATTCTACGAGTACCATCCTTCTTCTTAAAAAAAAATACCTTTGCACCCCATGGTGATACACTTGGCCTAATGTATCCCTTGTCCAACATTTCCTTCAATTGTAGCTTCCATTCTACCAACTCAAGTGTGCTCATCCTATAAGGTTCTTTTGATGTTGGAGCTGTTGGCATTATGTTTCTTGTATGGTTATATGTTACAGATGTTGTACTTGATGGCAACACCCATGGCATGGCTCTCAATATGATGAGAATTAAGAAGTACGCAGGAGAAAAGTTCACGGAATTTTATGCAGAGAAAAGTTTATAAAAGTGTATTTCATGTGGAGAAAAGTTCACGGAATTTTATGCAGAGAAAAGTTATTTCATGTGGGAAAACTTACCTTTGGTCCATGGTAGTTAGTCCTTGGAATTTGAACCTATGGTTTTTGGACCATGGCATCTCGACAGACATGTTGATCCTAGTATTGAG
This sequence comes from Pinus taeda, assembly GCA_000404065.3. NCBI lineage: Eukaryota > Viridiplantae > Streptophyta > Pinopsida > Pinales > Pinaceae > Pinus > Pinus taeda. The sequence goes on from APFE030088466.1 coordinate 58,486, forward strand.
TTGATGGTATTGGTTTGTTATGGTTTTGGCCCATGGTATTGGTCCATGATTTGAGGAAGAGCTTGCCTATATAAAGCAAAGGA